>WOVY01006371.1:0-31609 GCA_013436015.1 Rhipicephalus annulatus | reverse complement strand
GAGCGTACATATATATATATGCTCACGAAATTCGAATACAACAGACAAACATGCCCAACTGTATATACTCTAGTCATCTAGAGTATATACAGTTGGGCATGTTTGTCTTCCGAAGACAAGCCGGGACTGGAACCGCCTTCCCCCCTCCATTGCTGCCACTAAGGATCAAGGGCTGTTCAAATCCGCAGTGTCGAAACACATTATGGCGTAACTGCACATGTTTTTCGTTTTTCGTTTCTTGTTTTTTTTCTGTTTTAACTATTATTTGTTGTATTTCCTTCACTGTTTTATTTTTTGCCACATTCATATTGTACCCACCCCCTCTGTAACACCCTCTGGGTCTTGAGGGTATATAATAAATAATAAATAAATAAAATAATAAATAATAAATAAATAAATCTGTTTGTCTGTTGTACTCGAATTTCGTGGCAATATATAAACGCTCTTCGAAATAAAATTTTGTTGGAAGTAAGCGCTCCTTTCTGTCCCTTCCCCTGTCCTATGATTCTAAAGCGCTACGTCGATTAATTGTGTCTTACCAACATGCCCAACTGTATACTCTGTCAAAGACGCCCGCGAAGTTATTACGTATCGCAGGGCGTACGGATTTTAAAACAGAGGGAAACTTTTTTTGAAGAATGCGACATAACAGCCGGAGGCGTTGTACACCGAGAAATTTCCACGGACACATCATTTATCAGCTCTGAAAGAGGTCGTTGCCACGGTCACATAGCAAATGGCGGTTTTCTGCGAAATATATAGAAGTATAGAGCATCTGTTGTATCTGTAAATATATGACAAAAGGACTGTAAAATAATATTTCATTCCAAAACAAGCTCTAAACGTCGCCAGTTACGGACTCAGTCCACCACCGGCAGCCGCCAATTTGCCATGGCGTGGGTGACGTAATGTGCTTCGTGGAGTAAGGCCGTGGTCTTTATCAGTTTCAGCTGCGGCATATCGTATCTTTCAATTTTCAGTGTCAAGCTGTATAAAGCTGTAACAGCAGCTGCTGACCACGAAACAAAATCGCTGGCCGTAATATACGGGGGGTGGGTGGGTAGTAGGTATGTAGGTAGGTAGGTTAGGTAGGTTAGTGTAGGTAGGTTAGGTAGGTAGGTAGGGTAGGTAGGGTAGGTAGTTAGGTAGGTTAGGAGGTAGGTAGGTAGGTAGGTAGGTATGGTAGGTACGGTAGGGTAGGTCGGTAGGGTAGGTGGTAGGGTAGGCGGTAGGTAGGGTAGGTAGGTAGGTAGGGTAGGTAGTAGGTATGTAGGGGTAAGGTAGGAGGTAGGTAGGTTAGGTAGGTAGGTATAGAGTGGGTAGGCACAGGCAGGCAGGTCGGTAGGTAGGTAGGTAGGTTAGGTAGGGTAGGTAGGTTAGGTAGGTTATAGTGTGTGTAGGCACAGGCAGGCGCAGGGTAGGAAGGTATGGTAGGTAGGTAGGTAGATAGGTAAATAACCCGGCCTTTCAACTACTGTATGCGCCAGCGCAGCAACAATACCACTGCATTCAGAGAGTACCGAGGCGCCCTTTCTCTCGCCAAGAAACACTGCACATGCAATATAACTCATAAGCCAACGTCGGCCACTTGTACCGCTTTCTTTGTTTTTTCCCCAGCAACTGTATAGCGTCCGTGGAAAAAGAACAATGGGCGATCGTTAACGATGCATGGCGCAATTTTACGCCAACGTTGCGCAATCAACAGGCAACGTTCGAGGAGTTTTCCCTTGAAGCTGAGGGCACGTCATCGGCAAGGCAGCCAGTCACAGGCAACGGTAATAGGGCATAGGTGTGCCTGTTTCAACGTTGCCGGAGAAAATCGATGAACATGGAAATACCGCGGAAGCCAACGTTTTCAAGAGGAGGACCTGCATTCGTACACGGGCAACTGAGTTAGATAAGAATGGGCCGGGCACGTAGACTGAAGGCAGGATAACTGCTGGTCGTTAAGGGTGATTGACTGGACTCCCAGTGAAGGCAAACGCACGAAGGGGAGACAAAAAGTTAGGTGGGCAGATGAGATTAAAAAGTTTGCAGGTATAACATGGCAATGGAAAGCACAAGACGGGGTTGATTGGCGGATAATGTGACAGGAGTTTGCCCTGCAGTGAGCGTAGTGGGGGCTGCTGCTGCTGCTGATGATGATGATGATGAGAACCATTGAAACCGTTATTAAACCTTGTATTGTTGGGAGAGGTTTCTTCCTTATGGAATCGTGATCCAATAAGACGAAATCATGAAAATTAGAAACAAAAGGAGAATGAGGGGCAGACAGCCACTACAGCTCTTCGAAGACAATTTGAATGTTCCGTCTCATATTGTACAGCGCACAGGTACCGGAACGTCATTGCCTTTTTTGTTTTTCTCAACGAGCTGTAACTGCACAATTATTTGCGGTATTTCTGATAAATAAAAAGAAATCTGACAAAACAAGGAAAGCAAAAATACGGCAGTATTCAAGCAGAAACGTTTGTCGATCATTACTTTTATGTTTTCGCGCGTTGTACAGAACTAAGGGGTTGTAATGACTCGAGTGGGGAGTCAAAAACGCAGACGACTCTCCTCTCTCCTCGTCCCGTGCATGATCTGCGCGACAATAGACACGACGCAGTTGAGCAGTGGTCGTTGCTGAGTGCGACGCAGGGAGCGTTGCACCGGACACTGGCTGAAAAGCGGGGGGGAGGGGGAAGGGGGGGGGGCGACGAAGGAGGGTGACAAAAACAACCGCAGGTGTCAAGAGCCGATGGCTCGCTGTAGAAGGAAGCTCTCAGCTAGCGTGCACGTGAATCTCGCTCAAACAAAAGTGGAGGAGGAAAAGGAGGAGGAGGAGGAGGAGGAGGAGGAGGGAGACTGGCAGGCTGAGACACACGACCTGCCAGGCCACAGAGAGACAAACAACCGGGCTATATAATAGCCGAACACCTTCTCCAATGCACCGGCTCTCAACTTTTTTTTTTGTCCCCGAAAGTATATTCCGCAAAAAAAAAAAATCGAAACGACCAAAACATGTCGAATCCGAACCGGGCGGCCCAATCGGCAACTGCGGCCGAGTCCTTTTTCTTCGTGTTACCTGAACGTTCCGAGGCATATAGACAAAGGATGGACGAAAAGAAAAAAACATATATACGTACGAAAATCCAAATCGAGAAAACAAAACGCGTCATAACAAGAGACAAAAGAAGCGGTGGTGGACGGCACAGCTGCAGGCGAGACGGCGAAGCTCGACCGCTCGAAATCACGTGCGCGGTATACCTCGCGTCCGATGATCCCTGCCGCCCGCGCTTAGTGTCGTCTTCACCATTATTATTACTTTCAGAGCATCGCGACGCATCGGCGACGCGAGGGAACGAAACGAGGCTCCGATCGACCAGAACCAGTGCGAACGAGCAAAGTATTAAATGAGAAAGAAAAAAAAAGCACTCGCCGCATCGTATTACACCGTACGGCATTCTGGCAGAAGAAGAAGAAAGCAAACAAGCAAAAAAGAAATGCCCAGACGCGGGCGAATTCGATTTCGCGGAAAGAGAGAGAGAAAAAAAAAGAAAGGGTAGCCGGTGTAAACGCGACACCACCACACGTTAGGTGTTCTGTGGCGACACCTCGCGAGAATGCATCGGGGCGCAGCTCGCGAGGTGGTGGGTTTCGCGTTTACCGAACCATGCACCAATCGTCCGACATCAGCCTTGGGAGGTCGATCTCGGACGACTGGGGCATGGTTCGGTGACAGCCAAATGCATTTCTCTCTCTTTTTTTTTCTCGTCTCTCTTACAGCATGCTCACTGATATGCCATAAGTGCTCGCATGTGCACATTGATGATGTTACCCCCCCCCCCCCCCCAGTTCTCAATACTCGTGAGTTTTTTTTTTTTACCGTTTTCTTTTTTACGCGCTAGCGTTTCACTACAGCCGCCCATCCAAGGAGTAAAAGTACCAAATCACCGTCACCTCTCTAACTGGTGTTTTCGCCTGCACTTAAACCTATTGTGGAAGCTGTCCATTCAAATTACGGCATATTGCCCCAAATTTCGAAACCCATGCAAGAGAGGTTGTATAGAATTTCTTGAGAGCCAAACCCAATCGACCACAATGGCGAAATTCGACAACGCCTATAATAGCGTCCACGTACAAGATGAAGAGCGTTAAGATGAAGCCGGCTGAGGTAATCGCGATGATGTAGCGGTGGTGCCGCTGTGTACCTTCGGCAACGAGTCGCGCGTGTATAGCGAGCGTAGCGCCCCCTTCGGGTGACCGCAAGAACTATACCGGACCCACGAGAACACAGGCGGTGAAAACACGCGGAGTATACGGCGCACGAGTGCTATCGGCGGGGCAATGTCCTCTTCTTCGAATATCACAGAGGCGACCAACAAGAAGTCCGTCGCAACGCGAAGCAAATATACCAACGCACCGCCGTCGTGTTATGTGGCGAGTGTAAACACGACAGAAAAAGCATGGCCCCCCAAAGAGTGACGGCCGCAAAGCCGGTCACCAATACATCAGGGACTAATAATAATAATAATAATAATAATAATAATAATAATAATAATAATAATAATAATAATAATAATAATAATAATAAAAGAGAATATGCCGATTAGAAAAAAATAAAAGAAGGAAACATCCTTTTCTTACACCCAGTGTGAAATATGCACAAACAGCAGTGTCGAGGTTCTCCCGTGTTTTCCTTGCGATCGTTTGCGATGTTTTACGATAGTGTGGGTGCCTGTGATTACGTTGTTTGTAGAGGAGAGATGCATGGGGAGATGGATGGGGGAAGCGACGTGTGGTAGCCCCTGTACATTTTGCCCGCATGTCCATGATTTGGCGACATTAGGGTTACTGTAAATGCTACCTTTAGGTGGCATATAAATATAGACAACATGCAGGATATCACGCGACAACGCGTCAAGCGAAACATCCTTAGTTGCGTAACTTCTAGTGATAAGGTGCATGATCAAGTCGACAGAATGACGGAAGCATGCCTGCAGTGGATCACGAGTGGCAGATGTCAAAGTAGAAACAACACAAGGGCAGACACTTTCTTTGTTGTTGAACTGTTTGAATTCCGTTGGCCGTTTAAATTAAACAAAATTTATGTCTGATAGGTATACTCTTCCCAGAGTCCCCGACCCGTAACGGATTTTACACTGCGACAAAGCAATTCCTCGATTATGATGCAAAGGGCATCCCTTTGTGGAGATATACATGCCAGTCTCCTCTCGTGCAATGTCGGCAGTTTGTGGCGCTCAAAACTGATGCGGAAGGTGTTGCACAACGGGTCGACCTTTTTTTTTTATTGCGATAGCATGTATGGACACTCTCGACTGGATTTTGCCGCCGGATTTAGAGACTGCCGTCATCGAGCGTCCAACCTCTCACTTTCGAGTGCGCGGCGTTAGCCACTGAGCCACGAAGAAGTACCTCTTTAAACGTTGAAACGGCAAGCTATTTATATTTACCACTTATTGCTGGCGATGAAGATCTCGAGGAAACTAACGCGTTTCCTGCATTACTAGCAAGATGGCGCAAGGAGCGCGCGTCGCCAGATCGTCACGACGCGGCGACGCGCGCTGATGCGTTCCTCTCTCACGGGTACTTTACCCCGCGGAGAGGAGAGGGGTATACGCTCACGCGCGCGCGCTTATCTCGCCGTGGGGAGAATCGTACGCCTTGGGCTTTCACCGGAACGATTCTGCAGTAGTTACCGGGCGCACAAAGGTCACTGCACAGTCTGTTTGCCAAAATGGTGCGCTTTTCAGACACAGCGAAGTAACAACTGAGACGTCTATTCGCGTTCATTCGTACATGTGAGTATGGTTCGCGAGTCCTTTGTGTGTGAGCAACGCGGGGTATGTTTCGATCTGGCTGTCATTCTTCACGTGACATTCAAGTTGGTTGCTATCGCATTCATTGTTTCACCTTTGCGTCAAATATGTGACCTGTTTCTCAATTAGAAGCATTTCCTTGCAAAACTTCACCATGCAAGTTGAGCGTATTCGTATATTAGGCAATATCTGTAAAATTAGATAGATAGATTAGATAAATTTGACACACAGAGAATGACAGACACACAGACATGCAGATAGATAGATAAATAGATAGATATATAGATAGATAGATAGATAGATAGATAGATAGATAGTACAACGGCCCCGCGCCGCGTGGAAGATGCTTGCGCGCACGTGGCGGCAGGTTAGACGCTATCGCTTGGCGCAACCGCAGAACATACTATACACGCAATAATGAGGTGCAACGCACTATCGTCGAAGGTAGCCGACCGTGCAGCACCTTGTATATCGAGATTTGTCGTTTCTCAAAAGGAGCCGCGCGAGCATTGTGCCACTGCCGCTATATTGTTACATATCCCCGAGAAAGGTCGGGCACCGTGGGAGGGCAGGGGGGCAAACAATTCACTATTTACTCTGTAAAGGATGTGCAGCTATCGCAGACAGCGTCGTGACACGCACTTACACTCGCTAGAGGCGCATATACACAGACTCATGCGTCGCTTGTTTCCAGGCTGCTGCCACAGCCGCCTGCATGCGTCTCGAGCTATGCTTCGAGACAATACACAATGCAACGGCGACGTTATACGCGTATACACCGATCGCGGGTAGCGCGCTACACCGCCCACCGTTTGTTACAAGATCGACCATTTGCTGAAGAAAAACAGTGTCAAGCCGGTATGCATACACTAAATGGCGCGAAACATTATTGTGAACGTTCGTATACATGATTCGCGTATACTCAACGAATGTTCACTTAGTGAACGCATTAGCAGCGGCCTAAATCCGCATGGCTTTCTTGTGATACAAATTGATCACGGATGATGATGATGATGATGACCTCTGATGGATGGCGCTTACCCACAAAGGGGGATGGGCCAAGAACCGGGCGGCAGGATACTTAAATGAAACTAAAATGAAAATGAAGCCAATCTGAAAAAGTAGCTTAAAATATTACTGCAAAAAAAAAATGTTTGCTGAGCAAGCGGTCATACCATCTTTTGTTTTTGAAAGACATAACTACGAATTATAAACTAAAGATCTGAAAAGGTAGGGGTTCACTAGCATGGTAATCTTTTAGTTGCGTTGATGTAATCAACCCTGCCTTTCCTTGCATCATTTATCTCTCTCTCTTGATGTAATCAAACACAGCGGAGCAGACATCCCTGTGGCAGTAACCAAATGAAGTTCCGCCAAGTGATAACGGATGCCATTTAGTTTTTAAAATACTGGTTATATGCAACCTCCTTTACTTTTTTCAACGACGTTTTGAAACAAAATTTTAAAAATGAACATGAGGTCCAAGACCTAATAATTGCATTGTTCCATTTACTCCGTTTTAAAAAGTCGAATGCGCTGTAGCGAACTGTGAACAGAAATACATGACGCTCGAAGCTAAACCTCAGGCGGCAGATGGGGGGGGGGGGGTACATGCAAGGGGTGTCCTCCCTGCACGAACACAAAAAGAATCCGGACCTCCCCCCCCCCAGCCCTCCACCCATATGATTTACGCCAAGGCGCATTAGCGAAGCATTTTGGGCTATCTGGTGCAAACTGGCATCTGACATAACGAAAAAAAAAAGTGATCCGAATGCAAGAGACACATATAGTTGCGCAACGCAGCTAGGGAACCATGTGGCTTGACCCCCCCTTCCCCCACCGATTCTCATACTCTCTAATAATTAGAAAAGCTAATCGGTGCACGATCGGAAAAGTTGAAAAGCATGGTCCCGTCCTTAGTTACTGGAAAAAATTACCTGTAGCAGTAAGCATAACTGTAGTCTTCAAACAGGTTTAAAACTCAAAAGGGGGCGGACAATTACGAACACTGCTATATATTGTTACCATTCCTTATGGCGATGTTCGCAATAAATTTCCGAATAGTAGCGAGGAACACAGCGAGGCACTTCGAACGAATTGCCCGGGTGGCGACACCAATTTTTCTAAATATATTACCAGGGCTTCAAATTTAAAGAGATTTTCAGTATGATGAAGCGCCAAAGATATAAAACAGTATGTGCATAAAAAATAACGACGCAGGACAAGCGTTCGCTAGCAATCGAAGTATATTTCAACGATACAGCACAAATAAATTAAGAAGGAAAAATAAAGGAATCGGATAATAAACGTCGATTATGAAAGACCCGGCGGGTGGGGGGCGCCAGTTGATGTCAGGTGGCGAAAGTCTATCACGAACAGGCTACCGCTAGCAAACGCTCGCGTCAATGTCCACCAGGAGGTCCTCCGCCACCTTGAAGGGCTCTCCGCGGAGACCTGGAAGGCCTCCGATATGAACCGCCACCGGACACCGACTAAGGTCCATCAAAAAGGCGACCGTTGTTCTGCAGATGTGGCGCCGCGTTACCGCATGGCAGAAAGAGGCCTTGGATGGACGACCGTTAGACGACAACTCCGACCACCTGCAAGAGGCCCCCGCACTCGAGGCTCCAAGGGTGAGCAGGAAGACTCGACCGTCTCGACCACCAGAAGGTCCACCGCCACCTTGAAGGGCCCTCCGCTAAAACCATGAAGGCCTCCGATGAAGCACCATCGAACGCCGATGAAGGTCCTCCAAGAAGTCGACTATCGATCCTGGAGAAATGGCACCGCCTTACCCTCCATAGGACCGAAAGGGGCCTTCGATGAATCGCCACCAGATAACTGCTTCTTCGTCCCAACCACCTGCAAGGGGCCCCGCACTCGAGGCTCCAGGGGCGAGCAGGATGACTCGACCGTAATGTTCCCGGCGCATTCGATGGCCGTCTTGCCGCTGCCAGAACAGACGCGTGGTCCATAGGTCGCGGGTGCAACTCCCGTGGCCGCAGCAGCCATCCCGCGAAGATGTAAGGCAGCAGGGGAAGGTCGGGGACTGAACACGGTGGACGGGACATCGAAGCGCAGCCGTTGGTCGCGAATGCGACTCCCTCGGCAGCAGCGATCGTGGTGGCGAGATGGCGAAGAGCCGGGGAAGGACTGGACGGGGCCGGCACGAGCGGGACCGCAGCCACCACCGTGCAAGTTCCACCACAACCACGGTGAGCGCCCGAGGAAGGTATAGAGAAACGACCGGCCCCCTCTCTGAGGCGCAGTTCCTCGGCAGCGAACGCCACTGGAACGTCGACGGTGGTTGGGGACGCCACGTCCGTCGTAGCCATTCTTCGTCGAGAAGTATACGCAGAAGAAACACTGGGTCAAGTAGGACAAGCAACGCTTCTTCCGAGACCTCGTCGCGTCACTGCGGGACGAGGATTCGAAAAGCGGCGAGCTGCGTGGTTGATGACGAAGACGCTTCTGGAACGTGGCGCGCGCGACATGCCAACGTCGTCGTCTTCTCCCTTTGAACAGCTTGGCAAAACACCCGTTCCCCAATCGTCTTCTTTATCGAGCGTGCGCGTAAATGCAACGCCGTATTGCAGGAAGAATGAAAAAAAAACAACAACAAAAACTGGGAAGTGGCGGTATAACGTGCAGATAATATCTACGGTTTTACGGGCCATAACCACGACACGATTACAAGGCACGTCGTAGTAGAGCACTCCAGCAAATTTAACGTGCACCTAACTCTTAGAGTACACTGGCCTCAATCATTCTCGCCTCCATTGAAACTGCCGGAGTCGCGGCCGGGATTGAATATAGCAATCACAAATATGGCAGCCATAAAGTTTTGTACCAAAATTATCGGTGACAACTACACTCGTCATTAATGAAAAAATCACTCATTATCCACGACGTGAATGATGATGAGTGGGGTGAAGCGTCCGTCCGTTCGTGTGTCCATCCGTCCATCCATCAGTCCGGACGGACAGATGCACGGACGGACGGATGGAAGCATGCACCAAGAGACGGACGGACAAACGGACACACGGACGGACGCTTCGCCCCAATTATCCACTCCGTGGATATGTTGTGACGTCACCTCGTTGTGAAAACCACTAACGCCATCTAGTCATACTATTCCCAACACACAACGTCATCTATTGAAGAAGTCATAATCCGGAGGTGGCTACATACATACATATATACGGAGGAGGGAACGACCGACGGCCTAAGGCGCTTCGCCCTTAAAAATTGGCTTCGCAAGAAACCAACGGCAACAACGGATATACTCATGGCCTCAGATTGCACCGGCGCGCCATCTCGGAGGCCATGCTATACTGATGGTAGTTGCGGTAGTTGACGCTAGATGGCTACACTTGTTAGCGCTGTGACAATTGTGTTTCAGTTTTCGTTTTATTATCATCTCTGATTATCTTCTCAGACAGTGAAACGAACTTTAAACTATCTCTTTTTTGCGCAAGTTAATAAAATATATCCACTCTATAGCTTTGAAAGAATGATACCTTTTTATTTAAAAAAAGCTGCACAAATTGAGCGAAAAAAAAAAAAGGCAGCGTCTCCTGCGCCGCGCGGCGAAGAAGCCAGCCCTAGAGCCAGCCCCACACAGAAGTGGCTCCTGCGTCGCATGGAAGTTACGTCACTTTAAAAAAATGTTATCTAAAGCTATTTAAATGTATAAATTATTAAATTATAACGTGTTAAACCTACAAAAATATTACTGAGGAGTTGTTTGGCAAGTCAATCAATCTATATCTGTTAATTAAACACATAATACAAGTTTTTTTTTAATACAGGGGGCGCCATGGGCGCTGCGCCTGCGAAAGGTAAACAGTGCGAGATGGTAGCTGCCTGCGATGTGTGTTGGTGGTGAAAACTCCGACGAAATCGTGGCCATGGCCTAGGCCGCCCCCAAGGAGGACCGGAGACACTGTGTCTTCGATGCTTTATGCGATTGCTGGATGCCTAGTTGAACCTGGAGGTTGGACCTAGCACGGCCGTCCACCGCGCCGCAGCTTCATCTGAGTGTGTGCGCCATGAAGTTTCTCAGTATGAAGTGCGGACTATTGTTGTTGGACGTACTGCATTTTCTAGATTGCAATGCCAAGCGTGGTGTTGTCAAAGGCGAAATTGCCCTTGCTGCCGAAATTTGCTGGTCGCGAAGGGCAAGGTAGACGATGAAATAAATGCTTTCGCACAGTTCGCGTGTGACTGACCGGACGCACATGCATGAAACCCCAGTGCATCTGCGAAGTGTTCATACGGTGGATGGAAACAACTTTATTGTAGTGTTCTTACGAAGCCTGCGATTTCCGAAGGCCAAAGCTACTGCATTGCCGGCTGTTTTGTCAAGTGCGAACACGTACGGCCGTTCTCATTCGTTGCTACGTAAATGATCCCGCGCTGTCCCAGGCCGTGCGTGTTAGTCAGCAAGGCAAACAAGCTGTTTTGTATAGTTAGTTGGGCTAACGCCGTCGGCACTTCCCCTTGAGCATCGTTTATCAAGTGCTGATCGCCTAGACCATTGCGGTGGCACGTCAGTATTTTGAAGCGACCTGCCGTTTACCTCGCCAGGTGATGGTACACTGAGCGACATAAAAAAAAAGTTTCCTGAGCCTATGTTGCAGTGCGCCTTTCTGTCATCAAAACTTTGATAAACCATGGAATCAGCATTCCTGACACGTGCGCCGGAGAAACCAATGCAGCCAGCTGCATTTGAGCTTTTCGTGTCCTTTTGCGTCTCGCCGATTAAGAGCAACAATTTGCAAAGCACTTTATCATAAATATAGCCAATTCTGCCAGAGTCATCAAACATCCAATATTAAAAAGGCTGTGGATAGTACCACCACCAGCAGCAAGTCAGGCTGACGGGAGGCCGATGAGGATGCGCAAATGCTATAACAATACATGCGCGAACAAAAAAAATATAAAAGTAGTAAAGACTGCAATCAGGCTCGAACCACCGATCTCGTCGATTCTTATTGCACTGCTTTAAACTACTACACCATAGCTTCCAATCGGTTCGGAACGATTAATAAGCCGGCTTTGTATTTTTGTCACGCTGCACCTAACATTGTTTTTTTTTTTACTTTTGCGTTTAGACGTAATTTTAACTGCTTTTATCGTTACGTCTAGACGTACCGCTAACCACTCCCGACTATTCAAACGAAGCGCCTAACCAAAAAATGCATGACGTCACTTCCGTGCGGCGCAGCAGCCGTTCTGTGTGGGGGTGGCTCGTGCGCCGCAGCATGTCTCTGCCGAACATTTAAATCCGGTAATTGGCATATTCCTCTTTTTCCGGTAGCGCAAGTGTGAATGAAACGAAAACTCAAGGTGCGTCACGAAATGCGAAAAGAAGCCGTCAGGATGGGCGCGACGTGATTCGAAATACCATGCCGTGACGTCATCGTATGACGTCACAGATCACCATAATTTATCATTATACACTATGCTACGGTATATCACGTCATCGTACGATCAACATCATCGCCAGGTAAGCAGGTAGCTAATCCTGGAAGCAGTGCGAAACCACATTAGTCACAGAAATCAGTCGTCGGGGGTGGGGAGGCGGAACCAAGCAAGACTGATGGAGGGGGAAGAACATGTCATACTACTACTACTACTACTACTATCACTGCTGCCGCTACTACTACTACTGGTACTACTTCTACTACTACTGCTTCTACTACTACTACTACTACTGCTTCTACAACAACAACAACAACAACAACAACAACTACTACTACTACTACTACTACTACTACTACTACTGTTACTACTACTACGAAGAATATTCATTGTAGTTTTACGTCCCAAAACCACGCTATGATTAGGAGAGGCGCCATATATAGTTACTGGAAGGCCCCGGAGATTTTGACTATGTTGAGTCGTTTAGCGTGTACTGACTTCGCACACCACACGGGCTTTTCGCCTCCATAGAGATGAGACCATCGCAAGATCGAACGCGCGACCTGAGGTCAGCAGTCGAAAAGAACTGGTCTTTCGCCTCGGAGTAGTCTCAGGAGAATTCATATTGGGACAGCGCGACTCCACCGGAAGACGCAAAGTGCCCGCTAGAATCCCCCCCCCCCCCCCGCACATATAACCAAACCTTCGAATAGGTATACATCATCGGAGCAGCCCCGTGTTTCAAACCTCCAGGAGACGAGCTTCACTGCTATAACGCCACAACTATAACGCCCCCTTTCCGCGCCGGCCAGCAAGCGTGTGTCAGCAAGAGGAGTCACTTCCACCGTTCTCCCCGTAAACCGAGGAAACCACGTAACATTTCCGTGACGTACCCTCTCCCTCTATTCCCCCTCTTCTCTTCTACACTTTTTTTTGTTCTTCCCTCTCTTACGCTGCTACTGCTTCGCGATGCATTTCCTACAGTGACAGAATTATTGCGCGTTTTTCTCGTTGGACGCTGAACACAACGTGCCACGATCGGTGATGCACATAAACAGTTGATGTAGCGCATGCAGCCTTTAGCTTGTGTGGTATAGCACCGGGTTATTGGTCGACGGTACCGACATCTTGCGACGCTTCGTGCAACCACAATTAGAGGCACGTTTGTTTCTTCTCGCCTATAGTCTCCTTGAGGGCAAAGAGTTTCAAAATAAATAAATAAATAAATAAATAAATAAATAAATAAATAAATAAATACATAAATAAATAAATAAATTTATTTATTCCCAGCACCTCCACCAAATATAATGAGGCGTTTTATAGTGGCACTTTTTTTAAAACAGGAGAGCGGTCACGACACGTCAAGTGCTAATGGCGGAACCAGTCTTAGTACCCAGCCAACCAAACGTCGTCTTCTTCACCGACTGAGTCATAGCCTTTCTGAGTAGCACT
Source organism: Rhipicephalus annulatus (assembly GCA_013436015.1). Taxonomy (NCBI): domain Eukaryota; kingdom Metazoa; phylum Arthropoda; class Arachnida; order Ixodida; family Ixodidae; genus Rhipicephalus; species Rhipicephalus annulatus. The sequence continues at coordinate 17,906 of WOVY01006371.1, read as the reverse complement.
CATCTTCTTCACTACAAAATAAATAAATAAATAAATAACACACATGCGAAGCCACACGTAAAAATCCAGATAGTTCTTGCGAAGAAGCACAAGACTATTCTTATCTTAATCAGAGAACAAGGTACAAGCACGGAGGGAAGTCAACAAACTGGCGCTGTTTGTGAACTCGCGCGTCATTCTTAGCGGCCAACTTGCCTGCAGATTTCAGTCTTGACCGCAACGTAAACGCAACGCAGATATAGCCACTGCAGCACGTCGCCATCGCAAAAAAATAAATTCTAGCGGCGCGCCTTTAAATGGATTACCTTTCTTACACAAAGACAATGACTTCGGTTCCATTATATTTTCATTGTATCACACCAGCCAACTCCCGGGCTGGCTAAACTTAACGTGACAAGCCAAGTCGAGCGCCAAGACGACCGTAAAACGTTAGCAAACTGGTAAAGCGGATTTGAAGAATAGCGCGCGCGCACACACAACAGCAGACAATAGAATAAGGTCGGTGACTGCAAAATAAGCAAGAAGTTCTAAAGGCGGGCGTTTTTTTAAATACGATATAGTCTTCAGTGGCATTTACTTGAATGCAAAAGCTTTACCCCCGTATTCTAGAACGTCCCTTCACTCAACGCTTCACCTTCATTTGAGAAAGCCGATGGGAGCGCCGTCTCTAGGCACGGCAAGTGACTGCATATCAGCGATAATCTGCTGCTATTCTTGAATAGCGCAGCGTTATCTTCGGCCGAGTGGTGGCGCAGTGCTCCACTCTGTCAAGTGAATTAAGGCTGAAAGCCGAGTCGAGGAGCGTTTGTGAATACGGGGGTTAGTCTGTCTGTCTGTCACTCGGATCAGCCACCCGGCCAAAGTTTATCCTTTGCTCAACGCCCAGTTATCTTGATCTGGTGGCTGCGTTCACACTTGTGAACATTGTCGATCAAAAAGCATATATTACTCATATCTGAGGCACAACGTGAATATGTGATAGGTGGTCTGTTCCTTTACTATAAAATACATGGATGCGTAATTCTAAAGACTAGTGTTTTTTTTTTTTAAAGCTGCGCTTACAATGCGACGCTATGCAAGAAAGATCGGGTGTTTCCTACACTTTGCTAAGACGATACGGTGCTGCCACCTACCAGTGGCTCTGCGTTTTACAAAAAGCTGCTTTCGTTTACAGAGATTATTGCCAGATGGCGTCCATATCTGACGCATGCAGCGCCTCCATAGAGAAGACTATCGTCTTTCGACATTTGCAGAGAAGCACACACATACACAGCCAACCTTTTCAACGGAGTTCGGCGTTCTATTGATAGCCTGCACGTGACGACATGAACGAAGGTTCTTAACGTGCTGGCGCTACAACATAGCGGCTTGAATGACGTCAGGGCTGGTGACGTCACGTGACGGTTAATCATTATTCAGTGATACGATGCCGCTATAGAACATGTCCGGCCTACAGGTGCATTTATAACGACGTAAACCGCGCAAAATTTCCCGCACAACATTTAACGTGACGTCACAAGCTGCGCGCTCCGTCGGCGTCAGGTCGGCACCCCAACATGGCGGCTTCAGCGACATCAGCCAAGTCATCTTCGTATCCAACACTGCAACGGTGTTTCTGCGTGTACTGGATGTAACGCACGACCCGAGGATCGTTTTTTAAATTAAAAGCAAAACAATGCAGCGATTAGGATCGCGTGAATGTAAAAAGGCCACGCGGGGTCGATCAACGAACAATGGATGAAAGACAAGGGGCAACGATTATCCACTGGCACGCTAATAACAACTGGCCCACGTTGACACAGACAGACTGATAAACAAGGGACATCTGTTCAACGATATAATAAATAAATAAATAAAACAAAGAATTCGTAGACTATTGAGACGTGGAGGGAAAGGTGGACGCAATAGAACCATTAGAAAAATTCAGTCTGGCAACATGAATTTTCCGCCATATCTTGTGCACTCGTGCAAGCAGTGGTGCTATTCTGGACATTGTCGAATTCCTCCATGTTGTCAGATTCCGCCATTGGTCGATGCTAATTAGCCAAATGAGCTGCTACAACGCCTCTGATTGGGTTAAAATGCCGCAATTACAAAATTTGACAATATGACGGAATCGTACAGCGTCCAGAATAGCACCCCTGGCGGGCCCTGTATGTCCCAGCGACGCCGATCAGCGTTCCCTGTAGCGCACACGGACACCACTTGCCTTCCTGCAGGACGTGCAGCGCGTTTGGACGGTACACGCCAATGAGCGTCCATTGGGTGAACAAGACAAGGCGAAAAAAAAAGGTGTTTTCGGTTTCGTTCTATAGGCGGCGCTGAATTTTGATTGATTGATATGTGGAGTTTAACGTCCCAAAACCACCTTATGATTGTGGGAGACGCCGTAGTGGAGGGCCCCGGAAATTTCGACCAGCTGCGGTTCTTTAAGGGCGGCGCTGAATTTCGAAAAGGGTCTATTTTATGTCAGCGTGAAAGGACAGTGTTCGAAAACGTCTGAAACGGCAACAATAATGATAAATGTTGGGGTTTTACGAGCCAGATCCGCGATATGATTATGAGGAACACCGTATAGTGAGTAAAATTTACTTACCATTGTGATATGTACGTATAAGTGTGTCTTTGCATATCTGTGCCTGAGTTTTCTATTTTCCATGCACTGCTCTGTATGTTTTGCTTCAAGATACGTGTTCAAGTTTCAATCAACGGCTAAGGAGTAGCCGGCGCCATAATGGTACGCCAACATCTCCTCATATATCCTATCAATAAAAAAAAACGTATAGTGAAGGGCTCCGGAAGCTTCGACTTCAACGCACACCTAAATCTAAGACTGATCTCGAGCACTTCGCTTGCATCGAAATCCGGCCGCCGTGGCCGGCATTCGATCCCGAGACCTTCGGGTCAGCAGCCCAATACTGCAAGCCGCAACCGCTGGAACACCGTGGTGGACGAGAACGGATGAAATAGAAGACGGAAAGCGTTCGCAGAGACGAGGCATTTAACGCACCTCTTACTCTGATAAGAACACACCTGATGACCCGATTACGCCTATATAAACGCCATTCCTATACACTTCGGGAAAGCGCAATTTCTCTCGCGGAAAGTGTTGGCGTCCAATAACATACGTGCCGCTTGCCACGCTCACGACACACTTATAGAACTTCGGGGGTAAAAAAAAAAAAATACAGAAAGGCAAGGACGCCATGTAACGATAAGAAAAGGCGTCGTGACACCGCCGCACATATCTTCGCGCGTGGCCTCTCGCGGAACGTTGCCCCGCCGCGGTGGTCTAGTGGCTAGGGTACTCGGCTGCTGACCCGCAGGTCGCGGGTTCAAATCCCGGCTTCGGCGGCTGCATTTACGATGGAGGCGGAAATGTTGTGTAGGCCCGTGTGCTCAGATTTGGGTGCACGTTAAAGAACCCCAGGTGGTCAAAATTTCCGGAGCCCTCCACTACGGCGTCTCTCATAATCATATAGTGGTTTTGGGACGTTAAACCCCACAAATCTAATCTAATCTCGCGGAACGTACGCACTGCATCGCGAGCACGGTGTCACGCGCGCTGCGTTCACCAGAGGGCTCCGTAGCGGAGGGCTCCGGAAATCATTCGATAAAGTCAGAGACTTCGTACATCTAAGATATTGCTGGAACAAACAGTGGTGTGTATCTCGGCAGTTAGAAATTACAATCACCAGATTACGATGCAGAATTCCGCATCTGAATTACTATACCTACATAAAGCTGGACTAACAGCATCTCCGTTGTGTCTTTTTTGCAAGGAATCGGAATCAATAGATCACTTCTTTTTATCCTGTCAACGTTATGCTTATCAAAAGAAAAGGTACCTGGTCGAACCAATTGAGAAGCTAGGTTTAAAAATAAACGTGGAACTAGTTTTATCCTTCGGAGAGATTACATTAGGTTATAGCCACAAGGAAGTTTTTTCTGCTGTGTGCGAGTACATAAGGGCAACAAAGAGATTACCCTGTTAGCCCATTGTTATTATCTACGGCTACGAGACTATACTTGAATGCCTGACTTAGCACGCTTGATGATCCTGCCACCCGGTTCTTGGCCGATCCTGCCACCCGGTTCTTGGCGTAACTTCGGGAATGGTAAACCGGCCCGGAAGTTGGCGATGCCCGAGGTCGCGGGTTCGATTCGGGGGTCGTGATGACCGCATTTCAACACGGGCGAAAACAAAAAAAGAAACAAAAAACTCTGCGTTTTGTAATGGCGATATATGTACGCCGCTTATGTACAGCAACACACAGCCGCAGTAACGCCATCTGTTGCAGAGGCGATTTGTCTTGGCCTATATAGAGAAAGGCGTGCACGTCGTTTCCGCACACAGGTGCACACTTTCGCTGTCGAATCAAACGGGAGAACAATTGAAACTTATTTACGATTGTTGGGGGATCGCTATTTACGTATATAGCCCATTCCACACGCGTTCTGCACTTTACGTGTCTCATATAAATAAATATTATATATATATATATATATGGAAAGGTATAAGGCCGATTGTAATGTAAATGTGAAGAAAGAGAAGTGGGTGAAAAGATAACTTGCCGTGGGCAGGAACCGATCTGTTAGATCTTATTAATATTGTGTCAAAACACGAAAAAACGAGCCCTTAAGTAGACACTTGTTTCCTATATATATATATATATATATATATATATATATATATATATATATATATATATATATATATATATATATATATATATATATATATATATATATATATATATATATATATATTCCTGCTCACGGCTGGTTATTTTTTCATCCACATTTCTTTCTTCTTATTTACATTCCATTGGTTCTAATAACTTCCCCTGTACATTCCTTGGCATTACTTTCTGTTCGATATTATTAATATTGTGTCAAAACACGGAAAAACGAGCCCTTAAGTAGACACTTGTTTCCTATATATATATATATATATATATATATATATATATATATATATATATATATATATATATATATATATATATATATATATATATATATATATATATATATATATATATATATATATATATATATTATTCCTGCTCACGGCTGGTTATTTTTTCATCCACATTTCTTTCTTCTTATTTACATTCCATTGGTTCTAATAACTTCCCCTGTACATTCCTTGGCATTACTTTCTGTTCGATATTATTAATATTGTGTCAAAACACGGAAAAACGAGCCCTTAAGTAGACACTTGTTTCCTATATATATATATATATATATATATATATATATATATATATATATATATATATATATATATAGAGAGAGAGAGAGAGAGAGAGAGAGAGAGAGAGAGAGAAAAGGAACAAGTGGTGTAAAAGAAAATGTCGATAAGGAGGTTGCAAATAGTAATTGTTCGCAAAAAATAAACGGAAATGCTATCAAAAACAAGAGGAAATATGACGGCGGTGCATTGCCCATCTCCCACCACATCCCCGGCATCGATACTGACTTCCAGATTTACTGAAACCGGGAAGCAGATTCTGCAATATAGAGTAGACAATTGTAGCTAGAGTTGGCCTATAGGTATACAAAGCACAAAATGACACTCGACCACATCTATACCTGCCCACTTTATGTCCCCATCGGTTCTCTAAAAAAAATGCACTTGATGACCATATGGGACGCGGCCCGCGAAAAGTAAAAAAAAAAAAACCCGCCCAGAGGCAAGATCTTGACGTGGGAGGTTTGAGCCGGGCTATTCGTACTGTCTGTTTTCAATAAAGTTTACGCCTGCTTCTTGAAACTAGTATACGTTTGTGTAGCTAGCGAACATGCTTATATTAAAGAAATAAAAAATAAGGAACGAATACAGTCGTGAGCGGGCCGAGACGAATGCGGACTGCCTGTTCGAAACACTTATTCAAACGGGCATGCATCACGTCTGACAGAAGATCGTTCCAGCGAGGCGGCCACCGAGGCGAACGACGAACGACACTTCCCGAATGCGTATATTACAACCCCGACACTTTAGCGCATCAGTGGTGAACTATACCTTAACTGGCTGATGTTTAATAAACCGCAAATTTGCTCTGAACCCTGACCCCTACCTCACACCACTAAGAACACGCCAGACTCGGCATTCACACGCACTTTCTTTAACACCATATTTTGCTCGTACTAACTTGTTCAAGTTTTCCTTCTTTCCTCGTATGGTACCATTGAAGAGTGGAACGATTTGCCTGCAAGCAGTTTACACTCTCCCGATCTTATTTACGCTGAAATTTGAAGTTGTTTCTCTAACTATTCCAACTATTTCCCCTTTTACCTCCCCCCCCCCTCTTTCCTTTTGTTGCTTTTGTATAAATATGTGACGCTTTCCACTTTCTTTACTGTTGATGTTGTTTTGAAATGTGTATGACAACTGTATTATCTTGCCCTTCCTGCTTTGGCCTCTGGCCAGCAGTATTTGTAAATAAAAAAATAAATAAACCAGAAAACACAGCAGACTACTTCATATCCAAGAGAGCAGACGACAGCGATGACTCATATACGCACTCACATACAGGCCGATCCCAATTACGAAGCGTGCCACACCAACTCCGAGTGGGCGGGCGTTCGTTTAGTAGGCGTCACACGTTTAACAGGCGTCGTAAACAACCCGCATAAAGTAGACAATTGGACGCTTTACTGGCTACACTGTTGAGGATATGACGTCACGAGAGAGGGGAAGAGAGGGAACTGCCGCGTCATGATGATCCGGCTGCTGAGCATAAGCTCAGCAGCCGGATCAATCATGACGCGGCAGTTCGCCCCTTCGGTGCTCGCACGGACGTCTTTCGCAAATCTTTTTTCCCTGATGTTATAGAAGCGTGGAACAAATTGCCGCGACATATTGTTGAAAATTCTGACGCTAAAAAATTTGAATGTGCTCTTGATGTCTACTTTGCCGAGCAATGAATATGCTATTGTGTTATTGTTCAAAGTTGCTGAAAGTATCAATGTCTGTATTTACTTTCCATATCCTATGCTTCCCTCCCTGTAATGACCCTCAAGTGAGGGTTGACAGTATAAATAAATAAATAAATAAATAAATAAATAAAAATAAATGTTTGATTGATATGTGGGGTATAACGTCCCAAAGCCACCATATATGATTATGAGAGACGCCGTAGTGGAGGAGTCTCCGGAAATTTCGACCCTCTGGGGTTCTTTTTACCGTGCACCCAAATCTGAGCACACGGGGGTACAACATTTGCGCGCCTCCATCGGAAATGCAGCCGGGATTCGATCCCGCGACCTGCGGGTTAGCAACCGAGTACCTTATCCACTATAGACCACCGTGGCGGCGGGGCAGATGGGAGGATGTATTCCGCGAAGAAAGCATGACAGTAATAATAATAATGTCTGGAGTCTATATACTGTCCGGAAACCACACACGACACGATTATGAAAGACGCAGTATATAGTGGAGGGCTCCGGAGAATTTCGGCCATCTGGTGTTCCTTTGACGTGCACCGATGTCGCACTGTAAACGGACCTCTATTCATTTAGCTTCCGTCGAATTGCGACCGCCGCGGCTGGGGTCGAACCCGCGACCTTTTGGCTCGGCACTCGGGCACCACGAAAGTATGCGCCACGTGTAGGGGTAACCGGTATTAAACCATAACCATGAGCCATGCGTAATAATAATAATAATAATAATAATAATAATAATAATAATAATAATAATAATAATAATAATAATAATAATAATGATCTTTAAGCAACTCCACAAATCGAATGCTGGTTTAAGAGTGCAGTAAGACCAGAAAAGCTTAATACAAAAAATATTAAAAATCAAGAAAGGGGCAATAAAATTAAGAAAATAGATTATCATAATTAGGGAACACATTAAACATAGATGGTAATTCTGATAATAGCCACACAACAGAGGAGTGCGTCAGACGGGTTTCATCTGAAGCATCCTTGATGTGCCAAGGTCAAAGTACTATATAATCTGACGGGATGCGGATGCTCAAAGACCAAGTTCTTGTTCGGCGAAAAAAAAAACAAGAAAAAGTAGATAACGGGTTACATTCCTCGAACCAAAAAGAAAAAAGAGCTAAGACGGTGCAACGCAGTCACGAGGCACACAGCACCGCATCCTCGCGCAGCGTACAGAGCTATAACACCGCGTCGTCGTCGACTCAACCCCGGAAGGCGCCGCAGAGTCGGGACCGCGGCGCAACGCCGAGGACAGGAAGTGGCTCACGTGCAGGCAGAGGCGATTGTGCGTCGGCGCCACAAAGACGGAGAAGGCGGCCACCGCGAAGAAGAGATTTCTCGGCCATTTCCGAGAAGTCCATCCACACAGCCTCCTCGACAAGGCCTCGCGAGTGACTCAAGAATGGTGACTACGCAGCGCGCAATACACAGGAAGCAGCAGCAGCAGCCGCCGCTGAAACAGGAGGAGTGAAGGTGGGGGAGGAGGTGAGTGTTACACGGGCATGTGGTAGCCACTTGAGGGGGGACACTCAGGCTTAGTCACCAGTGAGAACAACAAGGAGGAGGAAGAGGGAGAGAAGGGGGTGGTTGATTCGTCCGTTACACGCCTTCCAAGGCACATCTGCTTCTCTAGTGACTTAGTCACACCGTTACCATAGTCACACACCGTTAACACACACACACTCCTCATGCACAAGTCTTTCCTTCTCTCCATCTTCCGCGACATAAGCGTTCGAAAAGCGCGCGCGGCCACACGTTGCGCATGCGCGTGGGAGTCGTGTGTGTAACGATCGACGCGTTTAGTGCAGATGCGCGAGGCCTACGCGTTACAGCCGTGACAACATCCAATAGGAACGCCGAGCGTATACTTACTCGCGCGGCTCTCAAGGCACCGAAGTGAAACCTATGTAGCTTTCATACGGCGGCAGGAAAGGGGAGTGCCGTGGAGAGGCGTGTCGGACGCCGAAAAATGGGTGCGTGTGCGATTTTCTTCAGCGATAGTTGTTTATTTTTTTTTCTACGAGTACACACGGGAGAGCTATGGGAGCGGTCTTTCTTTCCTTAATGGTGCCCCCGCAGCATGAATGAAAGTTACTCGAGCCTTGCCCCCGCACCCCCCCCCCCCCCCCCGCCATTTTTCCGATGCTTGCTATATGTCACGCAAAAAAAAAACAAAAAAAAAAGAAACACAACGAACTTGGGAACGCTGCCAAAAGAGAGGCTCCTCTAGCATGAGCTGGCAAATCTGCGCGCGTGTAACTTTATAGGCTGTACTATACGTACTATATACATACCGGAGAAATGACACGTTCCAACGGTTCTCCCTCCGGGCACCCATTGGAGGAAAGGCGAGAGCGTATAGTTTGCTCACCAAATTGTACACTATACAGAGGGAAATTTGGTGTGGCGATTGTGTGCTTCCTTTGGAGTAATGGTGAAAATTGAGTGATCGAACATTAAAACGCGAGTTTTACGCACTGATCATAAATATACGATTGCGACACACGCAGTAGCGGGGGGCACACACATCGCAGTAAATTTGACCCTGGTGAGGAGGACGAGCAACACTGAAGTGCGGATATAACAGGTGAGGAATGGCGAACACGAGCTTAAAAGCAGCTCACCCACACATTTCATTCAACCCGAGAAGTCTTTAGCATTCAGCTGAAATACATAGGTCCGTGGGTGTTTTCGCAAGCTGCCCTATACCTCGAAATACAGCAGCATTATAAGCCGCAGGAATCGAACCCCCGCCTTCTCGTGCCGCGCGGTACAACGTCTTGGTCGCTCGTAGCGGGCAAAACGGGAAGGTTGGCAAACCTGATTCGGACGTTAATGTGGCTTTTTTTTTTTTACTGCGTTTTATACCGGCCTCTGTCGGCCAAAAAACATTCTACATAGGTAAGCCCTCATCGATCAAACGCAGCAGAGCCCGTATATACCGCGGCACACCTCATGTGGGCGTCGGTAGAGGGGCACAAAAAGAGTATACTTGGCTTTTGCACACCCCAAAACAAGATCCCGCCGACGGTCGTGCCACCTCATCACTGAATTCGTAAAGGAACAAATCGGGTCGAAGATAATCTCGACGAAGTCATAAACTCGCTTGATGAAGCGAGACAAACTTTACTCAAGTGAAGATTTATTCGATGCTTCTTATGGATAACATTGTTTCTTGCAGGGACCGCTCAACATTTCGCGAAAAAAACACTCTTTTCCAAAATCCAAATACGATGTCCTAACAGCACATTAACTATTGCGTTTATAATTGTTCTACTGAACTTCCAGAATTTATTTATCACCTATTATATTTTTTTATGTTTCGTTATGCGTGTTATATTCCGCTTGTGTTCTTTATTTGCTCATTCATGGTAATCAGTGTGTACTCTCATATTGTTCCTTTGCTTAGGAACTTACAACCTGGATGTACAACCCCCCCCCCCCCCCTTTATGTAATGCCTTCGGGCCCTTAAGGTTGAATAAATGAAATGGAATAAATAAATGAAATGCAACGGTCCCGAAAACTCAGCGCCTCAGTTTCATAATGAAGCCAGCGGCCACCGCCAGAGGCACAGCTGTGCTCGAGAGGCGGTGCGAACGCTGCATTCGCTGTGTATACAGCGTCAACGCCTCCTAGATTTCCCGTGCCTGCCTGATTATCGGCGGTCACTTGCGAAGCGGCGGTCGTCGGAACTATACGGTGGTGGCGCCACTCAAGTAGGGGTGTCTTCAAATAAATTTTTACGTTTTCGGAGCTTACATGTAACAAAAATAACATACGAAAGTTTTAAAAAGCGTAAACGTAATTATAATTAACCCTACGTAAGTGACGTTGTTATTCAACAAGCAACTTTAATAGAAGGCATTCTCTGAAATCAGTAGCAAACGTCAAAATTGCCGATCTCAAAGGCTAAGTACAAAAAACCCTTATTCCTACGTATGCAGCGCCGCCATAGATGACCGGCGTTTCGCGCTTAGGCACGGGAAATTTAGGAGGCGTTGGTATAGTGTACGAGGAAGAGCATCGGTGATGTTGTTCATCGCCGCGCACTGACATCGCACAGTCCGTACCACGTCGCACCACATCTTCCCTATACATTTCGACTCGCGATCTATACATAGAACACGTGTGTTCCAGAGAGTGCACAGTTAACCAAGTTAATCACTTTCGCGTCCTTGCACAGCACGCGCGCCGTGTTGTGCAGATTAAGGGCGTGACGTTCTACTTGTGAACCGCGAATCAATTGGCACTGCACGAAGTCTCATTTCCGGTTGTCAGCCTAGCTGGTCAAACAAGGCTACGCACAGGCCGCTCTCCATACTCGATCTATACGGGACTTCGCAGCGTGCGAGTGGTATAGGCTATACGGACGGGAATATGGTTGCCGGAAAGGATGTCTCGAAAGCTGCTCAGATCGTAAATCGCGACTCTTTTTTCTTTCTTTCTCTATATACAGGCGCCACTTATATACACCATGGCCCAAGGCGTAATCGTGTGGACTGCGCCGCACGTCGTTTGCGTCCGTTGCGACTCGGTCGAAAACATGAATGAATCGACCTACTATGTGGCTCGAGGACACGCCGGAGTCGCCGACTAATGAAGAAAGGGCCACGACTTGGAACGCTGCCCGGCGAGATCTCCCGAAGATCTCGCGCGCCGGAAAGAACAGGCCGTCGGGTGAAGCGGATATAGATAGACCTAATGTTCTACAAAATAAATTACCAAGGAAAAAAAAGCAAAACTACGACGCTATGCCCGGGTTCACGTTCGTCTATCCGTGGCATAGGAGTTGTGGCGTGCACCTTACTCAACGTGCGTGTCTTAACGAACTGCTCGAGACATAATCACCGTGATTTTTTTTTTGTGAACAGGCATGCAGCAACATCCGGTATAGACGAAAGCGGCCAATGGAAAGAGCGTAAGGGGCCGAAACCACGAGGCCAGTGGGCGGGCAACACTGGAAAGGGCGAGACGAACGAAATGAAGTGCTGTAGCTCCACACACACCACCCGATTGTGTAGCGTGTGCTTCGGACTCTACAAAAAAAAAGTGGGGGAGAGGGGGGTCTAACAAAACTTTACCCTTCTAACAGCGAGCGCTAAGCATCCTTTCCCTTCTTACTGTGCAGACATTCCCCCCCCCCCCCCCAAGAACGTTCCATTAAAGCGAACACGACTGTATAGTGAAACAGGGAGATTCGACAAATACGAAATGACTTCGACAGGCAAGACAGGAGCGGTGTTGCTTGAAGGGACACTAAAGAGAGAAACGATTTTCCGAGTACTAGTAAAGTACACCTTCCAAATACCGAAAACAATATTCTTATCACGACAAGACGCTCTCTAAACGACAAAAGGCGCGCAAAAAAAAAAGTGAGGGTGGCGACGCCACCGTGAGATTCCCGCACTGAACACCGTGACGTCAGAGATTCCGAAAGCGTCCACTTGGTCCTATACGTGGCTTGCAATTGATAAAATGCAGTACACTCTACTATGCGGGTACCATAGACTTAGCATACGAAGTTTCAGAATATTTCACCGAGCCACGAAAATACATTTGAAGTTTCTTACGTCACGCGCGGAACTGAAAAATGAAACCTCAACCTTTATTTTTTTTATTCGCTCATAATGAACGTATGATAGTCAAACATGTGCCGTCAGAGTTCTCAGAGTGCAGTTTGCGAGTTTAAAGGAAGCCACTGCCAAGTTCCTCTTTCATCATCATCATCATCATCAGCCTGATTACGTCTACTGCAGGACAAAGGCCTCTCCCATGTTTCGCCAGTTATAACCCGGTCCTGTGCTTGCTGCTGTCAATTTATACCCGCAAACTTCTTAATCTCATCCGCCCACTGAACCTTCTGCCTCCCCCTAACCCGCTTCCCTTCTCTGGGAATGCAGTTAGTTACCCTTAATGACCAGCGATTATCCTGTCTACGCGCTACATGCCCGGCCCATGTCCATTTCCTCTTCTTGATTTCAGCTATGGTATCCTTAACCCCCGTTTGTTCCCTAATCCACTCTGCTCTCTTCTTGTCTCGGAAGGTTACACCTACCATTTTTCTTTCCCTTTAGTTCCTCTTTAGTGTCCCTTCAAACCGAGACTCGATCGGCTTGACTGCCATATAAGGCCCCCATACCAAAGCAAGCTCGAGCCAACCTCGTGCCGCAGTATAGATGTCGGGCATAGCACGACGGCTGAGTCACGTCGGGCGTCGATTCGGCGAATATACATCCGAAGAAAGAAAAACGAAGCGCGGAACCAAAGGTATAACGTTCCTCGACCGCGACGATATCCGACTCGAGGCGCCCCACCGCGGTGGCTCGGGTATCAGTAAGGCAGAGAGAGAGACGACTACGACACGGCCCGACGGGCATCGTCGTTCCCACGCAAATAGCGAGTCTGGAAGCAACTAACGCGTATAGACGTAACGATTCGACCGGTGAACAGAATAAGCTCGCCGGAACCATTGGCGTTGACAGGGGGTGATACACCACACACCAGTGCCCCACCCCCGATTTTCAGGGGCGAAGCTTCTTATGGCGTGGCTTGTGCGTCCCTCGTAGTACGTAACCACCAGTGACACATACCCGAAATAGCGGTCCTTACAATGTCTGCTGGATGGGGGCACTTGTATATGATGAATACATGATGAAAAGATGTGAGATGGCTGTGCTTGGAGTTTTCTCTAGACATATGGACTGACGAACGGACTGACACACGCACGGACGGACAGGCAGAGGGGCGCGCGGACGGATGGACAGACAGACGAATGAACAAACGGACGGATGCACCAAGGATCACACAGATAGGCGGACGCAAGAACGAATGGACAGACAGACTGACGAACGCTGCGCCCCACCATTCACTCCGTGGATATGCTGCGATTTTTTTGTTTTTGTTTTGGCACAGCATGCAGACCCTGAAATGACAATCGAACACATATGCCTGCCCCCGACCCACTTCAGATGAGAAGTCTGCATCCCCCCCCCCCCACCTACTCCCGAAAAAAAAATTTCTGCCTAATCCCCCTGTGCTGGGCACTGTAGCGCAAGGCCCGTAACTGTAGGGGGGAATCGAGAGGGTTCTAACACCACCCGAAATTTGTTCATGCTAAAGTTTTCGGTTGATATTAAAGTATGTATACGCTTTCACATCGACCACCAGTTTCCGAAGTTAGCTGTTGTACACAAACACCCCCCCGAAAGAAGTTTCTGCGAACGGCTTAGCTACAGCTTGTGACACTACGACCGAGGAAAAAAAAAGAAAAGATGGCCTTCGCCGTTCATGTCGTCACAAAAATTAAATCGCCGCATCGGGCGAGCCTTCCCTTGTGTTTGCAAGCCGCATCGTGCACGAGACGGCTTTATGCCTTCCCATAGTAGAGTACCAAGTACTCTAAATCGTTAACCCTTTTTTCTAAACACACAAGGAATTACGACAGACATCAAGCGTGAGACCGATGCCACCTGCAGAACAATACATCTCCGAATCAGCATTAGCTTAGCGTCGTACAACCGGAGAGATATCCCAACGCGTGCCCACGGTGTTGAGATATTCCAGCAACACTGATGCACATAAAACCTACCGCTGTCCCGAGCGACCCGCCACAGGTTACAGGACAGACGCGCCCAATACAAACGTGGTCGTGGGAGGCACGATTGCCCTGATTGGACCTTGGGGGAGCCAACTGGAGGACCACCGAGCCAGTGGAGCCTTGGAAGAAAGGCCCCCACCCACAATGAACCGTCGTATAAGTGACTCGTATGCTGCCGCGCGCCCGCAATCTCTGAGGTCATGTCTAGCCCGCAGTGAGGTATAGCGCAGCGCCGCAAGGTGGCGCCACTAACGCAAGAGACCCGTGACTGCTGGCTTAATTCCAGTGGACGAAGACATCACGGGAGCACAATATTCTCAGCAAGGCCAGCTGCGCGCCTGCTGCGGCCATTGTATACGTCGCGTTGGAATAATTCCAACGTAAACACCGAAGACCCGCACAGGAAAACGGCAACCTTCTAGGAGCTCTGCGAAAGAGCTTGCGGAAGCGCTAATTGGGTACAGAGGTGTCAAAATAGGTTAATGGCATTTTGAAGTATTTACGGAAACGAAGCGGAGGGAATCGTAGTCGTTAAAAGGCATGGGTATTGAATGCAGCGATACGAATTCTAATAAAGAAAGGATAAAATATCAAGTTGAACGCTGCTTTAAAAATAAACGCTAAAGCTATACACACTGAATTGTTTCGCATTGGTAAATTACTCTTCGAGAGTTCTAGTTCATTCGCCAAAGTTCATTATCGAAGAGAAAATTAAGGTCAAAGCATTTCTTGAACTTCGTGCCCAAACTTTCAAAAGACGCCGCGGTTTTTTTTTTTCTTTTTCCTTTTTCGAGTTCTAGATCGCGCTGGCTCGGACATTTCCGAAGCTTAATATATCTACGCCAAGTGTCTGGCTGGTTTAGAACGTGACGCAATTCACGCTTATCACTAACGAATCCTGTGCGTACCAGCAGAAGCTATCGAAAAATAGTACGTCAAGACGGCAGCAGCACCACCCGTGTCAACTTCTGTAAAAAAAAAAAAAACTGCATACTGCTTTGAAGGAACGTCGTACAGACATAACTGATTTTAGCTTGAAATAGTAAATTACTCCTCTGCAACACCAAAATAACCGCTCATCACTTAAAGGGGTCGTGAAACGGTCGCTTTACAACGACAATGCGACACCATCGGCAGCCACATGCGCTAACTATATCATCAGCCCGAGTGGACCTGCATAGACGCTTTGCCTATTGAGGAACGCGAGACTCTATATGGCTTATCGAGCGCGCGAAAGAGGCTCTCATCAGCGTCTGCCATACGCGATCCGCGTCCCACAAGAACGCTTCTTAATATGACGTCAGAGTTCAAAGTAGGGCCGATTGCATATGGCAAGGACGATAATGGGTGGCACGGTTTCACGTACTCGCAAGTACCGAAAAGTTCCACGTTTCTCGTTCGGCAAAGCATTACTTATGATGACGTCACCTAGTTAGTGCGTGTGGACGCCGGTGGCTTCGCATTGTCGCTTTAGAGGGAGCGTTTCACGACCCCTTTAAGATGGGGCGCATCGGTACGCGCGAAGTTGACACAGGTGGCGCTGCCATCTTGACGTCGTATTTTTCGATAGCTTCTGCTGGTACGCACACGATTCATAGTTGATATAGGCGTGAATGTTGCGTTATGTTCTAAACCAGCCAGACACTTGGCAGAGCTTCGGAAGCGTCATTCGAAGGTCGCAGGTTCGGTTCCTGCCCACGGCAAGTTATCTTTTCACCCACATTCTTCAAATCTACAATATATACATTACAATTCAGTCGAATATGCTTCCCTTATGCTTTCCTTGGCATTATTGTCTGTTAGATCTCATTAATAGTGTGCCAAACACGCAATATATTTGTATATCTGACGACGGTCAGACTCTGGCCTAAACTGTCGAGAAAATAAACTCTTCCATTGTTACCGTTCTCACGGAGGATCAACTTGACTATTCAGTATACGCTGTCAGAGCCGCTAATGGGATCTTGTCTGTACCACGAGCCCCACTGTGACCACGAGATAAATGCACGGACCACGGGAATTGTTCTTCTGACCAGTTGCATCTTCAGAGAAAAACGTCGTCTACCTTCGAAAGTTTGCAGACTTCATAATTTCGCCTAATCTGCGATCAAACGAAACGATGCGATTGGAATGCACAGTTTTCGCGGGTCCCTTTCACAAACGTAGAATATCGAGACGGAGGACGCCGACCACAAGAGAAAAATGTATTGCCGTTTCGGTCCAGCGTATACGGCGACCATGTTCACAATCAAGAGATTGAACAATGACCGGGGGCCGAAACTTCCCAAACACATTTTCTTCTTGCGGTCGGCAATCTCGCCTCTTTATTCAACAAATCTTCCCGACCAGACGGGTGTCCTTCGAAGCCCCGATTTCTTCCACAAATTTCGTATACAACGGAATGCGACGTATATATAGCCGCACGACATGTCTCCGACCGAATTCAACAACAGCGGGGCGAAATTGCGGTTCCGATCAACATCGTAGACACCGACGTCTACGCTGACAGCATAGAAGATATAGGATCAGGGCCACGTCTCCTGAATAAACACATCCGGATGACCTTTCTTTAGCCTGTGCAAAGCTGCGCCAGTTCTCTTCGACAAGAGAAAGCCAAGAAAAACAAATACAACTGCAGCTTCTCAACTTCTTTAGCGGGCAACCCTAAGAGAAGCATACCGCAACTTCTTTAGCGGGCAACCCTAAGAGAAGCATACCGCAACTTCCATAAAAGAGCGTAAGAAGGCGTCTGCCCGTTGGCGACGACCACCATTCAAATAGACGAAATTCAATAGTCCACTCAGACGTGCCGTCTCGTTCGGACGGCGATGTACAGACGGGTTCACTGTTAAAGAAAACACCAGCGTGCTCAGCACGTTTGAATTTCGCGCTCTCGCAGAAGGACAGTGACGAAGATTTGCACAAGGCTACCGGTGGTTGCCACTATCCCTCAAAAGGAAGGTATATAACAGCTGTATCTTGCCGGTGCTTAGCTACGGAGCAGAAACCTGGAGACTTACAAAGAGGGTTCAGCTTAAATGAGGACGACGCAGGGGAGCAATGGAAAGAAAAATGGTAGGTGTAATCTTAAGAGACAAGAAGAGAGCAGAGTGTGGATTAGGGGACAAACGGGGATTAAGGATATCATAGCTGAAATCAAGAAGAAATGGACATGGGCCGGGCATGTAGCGCGTAGACAGGATAACCGCTGGTCGTTAAGGGTAACTAACTGGATTCCCAGAGAAGCAAGCGGGTTAGGGGGAGACAGAAGGTTAGGTGGGCAGATGAGATCAAGAAGCTTGCGGGTATTAATTGGCAGCAGCAAGCACAGGACCGAGTTGACTGGCG
>WOVY01006370.1:0-14521 GCA_013436015.1 Rhipicephalus annulatus | reverse complement strand
GGATGGCGCATCAATAGTCTGGCTAGAAATGTTCTGAAGTGCCTAAACGCTGAGCAGAAGCGGTCCCGGATCACTTCCGTGTGGCCGCATTATCGCGTACATTACACCTTGCTCCCTTATACTGCAACCCTGACTTGTACTTACGTGACGAACATGAGCAAATATTGGAACTATAGTTATATTTGCAGGTCGTTGCTTTAGCTGTTATCACGCCACGTTTACCTTTATTCAGTTGTAACAAGAAAGCATGTTCCATTATGTGTGTCTATGTGTGCGTTAACTCGCACCTCTTAAATCCACCGTTGCGGAACTTGCATGGCTATGGCGCTCCGTTGATGTGCCCCGAGTAACGCGTTCGACCCCGGCTGAGACGGTGACATTTCGGCGAAATGTCGAAGTCCTGTGCAATGTGCGATGCTATTGCACTTTCAACACGATGGTGTAGTATCCGGTGCCCTCGAAAGAAACCTGTTCCATACTTATAAGGTGGTTTGTGCTCGTACAAGCAAAGACATGTATATTTTAAAGCATATCTCAAGGCTTCCTGAAAGATATTACGCGCAGGGTGCACCGAAGAAAAGGAAGGAAAAAAAAGGGGGGCACAGCGTTTCACAGCTTGCATGATTTGTTATAATGACTCTTAAGAGCTGTTTTGGGCAGGTTGTAACTTAGTTACGTGGTCGTGGCCGCTGGATGCAATGCGGCCGTGACACTACGATCCGGGCGAGCAGGTCATGGCATTCTTGTAATGAATTTCAAGATATATGAATAAAGGACTTCTTAAAAGTCTTAAGTATAGAACGAGTTGACGCTAGATGTTGGTTCTATCAACAACGGCGCCACGTCCGGTGGGATGCGACTGAATACAAAAAAAATGATTATATTAGCGCCCTGCAAGAAGACGGATCTTGGGCTCCCACCAGGAGGCCAAGCATGGCGGTTGCGTTGCTGCCTTGCTCACCTGCATTAGGTTGACCCGGTTCAGACTGCGAATTGCAGCCATCCATGTCCGAGACAGCATCGCTGTTAATGCCCGTACACCTCGCCTCTCACACCTCCAGAGCACGTGCTGGGGTGTAGCGTCGCCTTCTTTACATTTGAGACGCGTGGCATTGGGCAAGTGTCTGTGGCTCAACGTCCCAAAAATTACGATGGGATTATGGCATGCCCTAATGGGTCAGGTTCCCAAAATTTCAATTGATGTGTGCTTAAATACAAGTACAGGGGCCTCAATCATTTTCACGTCTGCCGAAAATGCGGCCGCCTTCGATGAGATTCGATCCCACGACCGTCATTACGCATCATCCAGGCGTCGGCGTCATCGGTTGTGATCCAAAAATCACCTTACCCGTGAATGAAAAAATCGAGAAAGATGCAAATAAAAAATAACAGCATATCCACGGACTGAATGATGATGAATGTGTCGAAGCGTCCATCTGTCCGTGCATCCATCTGGCTGTCCCTGCGTCTGTCTGTCTGTCCGTCCGTCCGTCCAGAAAACACTCCCAATACCCGCATCTCGCATCTTTTCATCGTATATTGATCAAATACAAGTACCATCATCTAGCGGACAATCCGAAAAATAAACCCGCCTGTGCACGTATCTTCTTTCCATCATATTGTTAGCTTCTTTTCATCATATTATTATGTGCCGCTCACGTAAGACGAAGAAGTGAAGGACTAAGTGGTTCCCACTCTCGCCATCTTAATTGTTTTCGCCCTCACTACGCAAAACACGTGTTTCGGGAGCAGTAGCCGGAGCACATGCTGAAAACGTCATCAGCTTGAAAAAAATAACAAGGGGCAAAGTCTGCGGCTTACCGTTTTTTTTTTTCTTCAGCGTTTCGAGTTCCTCTATATGCGCTGCAAGGGACGCAGTAATAAGTCGGCATTGAAATTATCAGCCAATACACGCCTCACGTCGGTACGCCTAAAGTATAAGTAAACACACGCCGACTGTGCGTACTGCGCCACGCTCGAACCTCTAAAATAGCGGCATATGCACGCGGCGGCCGAAAAAAGTCAGCAATTTCGCATAAGGTCTCACGCATTTTGGCTCGTCCGTTCATGATTTTCAGAAGAAAACGGTTGGGCGTGACAGCGACCGTTGACGGTATATAGCGATATAAATTTTGGTTTCCAGGGTTACACGAATAGCTTCCTCGCCTAATCTACACGTGTTTCATTACTTTTGCCTGAATCCAGAAGCACGACGGCGCCACTGCTCCCAGGTGACGTCATGATCGTTAATCGTAGATATAAACGCATGCAATGCCCGCGAGGAGCGTGATTCCTCGATAGCTGCGTGTCGAGACGCCCGTCATAGCAGCCAGCGCTGAAGCCTACATCGTTTGGCGAGCACAAACGACTCTCCCAGTTCGAAAGGCATTAGAACGCAGTGCCACAAATGAGTGTTCGTCTGACCCCCCGACCAAGGCATCGACAGCCTGGTCTTGCAGATCCGGAAGTTCGAGACGCCGTTGGAAGTCGAATCACTGGACCTAACGAACTGCATTCATCTAGAGACCGACGAAGTGATTCCTATCATCAAGAAATGCGCGTTCACCAATTCACTTCGGTGCTTAAGCTGCTCGATCCAGCCTGGTGCCCTGGTGACGTTGATACTCGGGCACATGCGGCACCTTGTCCGCCTTGAGCTAACCATCGTGTGCGAGGTGGTCCAGGAAGTTGGAGAGTATCCCGACAAGGACGTATGGGTGAACCGGTACATCCTCCCCGACCTGCACCACATCTATGTGGAGATGGCCTACGACGCGAGTTACCAACTTTTAGCCACGATTATGCGAGAAAGCGTGAACCTGAAACACCTCCACGTGCACTTCCTGCGCGGCAGCTTCTTGAACGCCCTCTGCGAGGAGGCATTACGTCTGGAAAGATTCACTTTCACCTCGGAACAGCCGCCGCACTGCCAATCACTCGTTTCGCCGTTGGGGTTGTTTAACTGCATCTCTGTGTGCGCCAACGTCGAACACCGCAGGCCTGGCGGGATCGTGTCTGTCTTCACGTTTCACCATCTTGCAGAGGACTCCGGCGTGCGCCGTCGCATGCCGAATCAGGCGACTGTGGTTGCCGTTCACACCAAACGCAGAAACCTCGCCCCTGAACTGATGCTAGCGGCCTTCCGTGGCCACGACTGGTCGTTTACCAATCGTGTGTGCTTTGTGTTGCTCCCGGATGACCCTTCGAGCGTCGTTTACCCGCAGGCGGGCCTGGTGTACCGCGATAGCCTTCTCTTTTTCTTCACAGATTCGTTCAGGTACCTCTTAGAACTAAACATCAGCTCCTTCCACTTTGGTGCCGGCCTCGACCTCAAAGAACTGCTTCAGGATGACACGCTGAAAAAGCTACGGTTCCTGCAGTCGCTTTCGGCGACCCCTTGCGGTCTGCGTCGCCTGTCGGCTCTGCGCCTTCTGGCTCAACACTGCCCACACTTCGGGGAACTGGACGTCCGCTACGAGAATGGCGGTTTGGTCCGCTGTCTCGGCTGCGAAGTGGGCGTCCCCCTGGATTCTGACGCGCCGACGAACGTTCCCGGAGGCTCTGTCGGCTTTCAGAAACGGCTCGACCGGCTCACCCTGTCTGGCATCAGGTTCCCAGTGGACCTGCACTTCATCGAGTGCTGCGGGCCAACCACTATGGTGCGACTCTCCGGTTGCGCCAGCACCTCGAGCCCGCGCTACGAGCATCTGGCTAAGGTACTCTCCGAGACATGCTCGCCCACCTGCCTCGTTCTTCGGCACGGCAGTATAGACATTGAAGACGCCTCTGTGTTGGTGAGCTTCTTTTGTGCAAGTATCTTTTGATGCCGCATTGCCCTGAATGCCGCTCTGTTTATTTTAAGAGCCATATGACACCCCAATTTTCATTGTAACCTATTATGTTGGTTAATCCCAGTACGTTTACATAGAAAACTTTCGCGCGTACGGTCCTACAATGACTTTACAACTGAACATTTTTTTTGTAAGCACGAGGGAGGCTTGAGATGTCGGGCTACACTGATGCACTCATGAGTTGGGATGTAACAAGCTGTTTGCTTAGCAAGCGTCTTCGTGCCGGCGAGAAATTGTTCCCCGATCGGCTGCACATGCGAATTTCGTCCGTCTGCGGTTCTTTAACGTGTACCCAAATCTTGGCACACGGACCTACATTTCCGCCTCCATCGGAAATGCAGCCGCCCTACCTAAGAAAGTGTGATATATTTGTCGAGCATTCCAGGCTTCTGGCCTTACATTCTATAAAGCTTTCATTATGATAGTGGCCAACCGATCATTGTCCTTTCATTACAGGCCATGCTTTCGAGCGTCCACAGCCTGTTGTACCTGTACCTGCTGTCGACGGTTTCCTGTCCTAACGAAGTCGCCGAGACCTGCTTCCGTGCGCTGGCGGCTGCTCTTCCTCGCCTACGGTTTCTCCACTACCATTACCTGACTTTGAACGGCGTGGAGCGGAGTCTCACGCTCGTGCGAAGCAAGGACGATCCTAAGGACAGAGGCAACCTGCTGCGCAACGCTCCCTGCTACCAGTGTTGCTCGACTGCGACGTTCGTAGGACTCGCCAAACCATTAAACCGAGAGTTCGTGCCCTTTGCGTAGTCTCGGTAAAGGTCTGACAAATCTTAAGAGGTGATGCGTTTAGACATTGTGTAGACCCTTGTACACGACGATTTTCAACACTCCCGCCTTCAAACGGAGGGACAAGTATTCACACTAAGCATGGCAGTCATTCAGGCCACGAAAGGCTCACAGATGATTCAAGCAGACCTAGTCATCTTGCGCCTACTGTATCCGGTGCATGCATCTCCGAGATTGCAATGATTACTGTGTTTCTTTAGCTGCGACAGAGACTATTTCGAACTGCAGCCATTGCTGTATCTTATTTTTGTCTTTTATCTAGGACGACCGCAAAAGGAAACAAGTTTGGTCGCGCGAAAAGAACAAAGACGTATTCCTTACATTTTTTTTATCTTATCTGAGTATGCAGCCGCATTCGCGTCAACGAGCGGCGACCCTTATTCAACGACACCATGATACTGTCGCGTCAGAGTAATCACCTCACAAGAGAAGTGATTGAAGCCATCCACATCAGAAGGAAAAAAAGAATAATTGTGTCAGCATGCCGTAAGCTGCTCTGAGCGACCCAGAATTTAGCTATCTTTCTTGCACTTGCAAAAGATGATACCAATGTTATCGTTGTTTTTTTTAATCCTGCTTGCGGCGTGTTAGGCCGTCTTTGCTCTTTGATGTTCTTGCATTTGTTTTTCTTTTAAGTGGCACTTCACCTATACATTATCTGTCTTTTTTCAAATAAATATCAGCTGTTTGTCGGCACTTGTTTGTGTTATTTTCCTTCGTCCCGCGTGTGCTGTTCAATCAAGATGAACCCATACACATACGCTCATAGCTTCCATTCTTAAAAACTTGAGCATCTGTAGCGCTGCAACCTGACGGCTCGTACGAATACCAACGTGGATCTGTACCGACCGTGTATACCACTCTACGTCAAAAGGCTGTGCTTCTCAGGGGGTTCCTCTGATCCCCGATCCCACCCTTTTTCTCTTGGGAGTCTCCACTGCTCCTCTTACGCCGGCAGAAACTGCACCAGCTGATCCAGCCGGCTCGAAGGGTTGCGCAAGGAAATAGAGCCCTGAACTGGGGGCCCGTATATACATTCTCTAATAAATGGTTATTCTATCTCTCTCTCTCGAAAGAGCACGAAAATTTCAGTTACAAATTAATCAAGTATGTGAGGCGCCATGAAAACGAATTAACCCATAGAGCGTTTCCTTAAAATTTTAGTTCACTTCATATAGCCTGCTCCAGGCAGTATCAAACTTGAACCATTAAAATGGTTAGTTCATCTTGAGTCACGATTATTGCAGGCTATGTTGAGTTGAAAAGAATATCGCACGCAGTCTGATTGTAACGAGACGTTCCAGCATTGTGATTGCAACGGGAAATCGTTTGAATTCGGGGAAGGAAGGACGCACGAGCTTTCGTTCGGCTTTCAGAAAAACGTGTACTACACCGCTGGTTTTCATGTGTATCTTTATTTCGCCAAGTTTACAAGTGCGCGTGCAGGTAGATGGACAACGAGTTAGCGGGATTACAACAGTACAAAAACAAGAAGAGTAACCTATTAAGTTCAACTAATGACAAGTTCAGGAGCAAATGTATAGCATAGTCACACGCGCTATATTATACGACTGCTTATATAGAGAAGTACATGGTTGCCCCACAGACGCAATTAACGTAAAAAGCAAGACCAAACGTGAAAACCAAAAATGTGGATACAGAGAGAACAATAGAGATTGAATGAGCAGTACTCGTCACCAATTTAATAATAAATTTATAGAAAGCATGGCGATACATTTTTTGGCAAAGTATTGAACTCCTCGCATTAATGCGACATAATACATGTAGGAGCGAAAGTTTTCACTAATAACTTTGTTTTAGACAAAATACAGGTATACAGAAGAGGAACGCTGAGCAAGCGATATTTAAAAAAACGGCTACGATAAAAGTAGAACTGACTTCGTAAGACTAATAACAGATGCGGGAGCAAAAATACATACTCAGTAATCTACATTAGACAATTACTCGCGAATACAAATACATGCTTTTCTGAACGTGACAGAACTAAATCTAGAAGAATAAGAAGTAAAGAAAAAAAACGGAATCGCGCAAATTTACATGGAAGGAATCAGCTGCATACTTCACGAATTAAATAACAAATGCCGTCCTACCTATTTATTGACCAAAAGCAGGCCGGTCACATTTGGCCGTGAAGTATTCGCTAAGGTCATCGTAATGTGACACAGGAAAAACCAACGCAGGTGAATTGAATACTCGGCCATCTTTGAACAAAGATAGGTAGGGAAGTAGTTTCGCTGGTCATAGAAACATAGTTAACATATTTGACATTATCTCGCGAACGTTGCAAAGAAGAAAAAGAAACAAGCAGGCATTCTCCTTAAGAGAAGCGGACGCCACAACTATCTCGTGAGAAAAGGATACACTGCTTTTCTTGTCGATGCGTTTGGGGAGTGCTGGCACGTACGAGCCTCCTCTCTTCTCATTCAGCGATCGGTCATATATCTCTTCTTACACCCTGTTCGTAGAATGCGCGCTTTATCTGAGAATGCTCGTCGAAATCCCCGCTGACAGTTTTATTATTTTAAAAATTCAGAAAAAAAGCTGGTAATGACTATTTCAGCCATTCGAAAATAAACACGTCCTCTAAAACGATTATCTGTGTAATGACCAGTATGGCCTTCTCAGCACGCATTTTCCAAGCCTGTCGGAATTGATAAGATTATTTGGCTGCAGATAGTAACTGCAAGTAGAACGTAGTTATAAATAATATCGCCGATAAGATGCGGCAGAGACCTTCCTGTAATACCAAAGCTTCGCTTATTCTCGAGAAAATAGCGCCAGAAGCCCCAGGCACGTTTCCCTCTAACAAATCTATCATGCAGTGGCAATCTTTCGCAAAACAGTTAATCTGAAAAAAACAAGGTGTATCGGTACGTGCAAAATGATGCACGTCAAATGAAGTTGATTGATTGATTGATTTGTGGGGTTTAACGTCCCAAAACCACCATGTAATTATGAGAGACGCCGTAGTGGAGGGCTCCGGAAATTTCGACCACCTGGGGTTCTTTAACGTGCAGCCAATTCTGAGCACAAGGACCTACAACATTTCCGCCTCCATCGGAAATGCAGCCGCCGCAGCCGGGAATCGAACCCGCGACCTGCGTGTCAGAAGCCGAGTACCTTAGCCACTAGACCACTGCGGAGGGGCACGTCAAATGAAGTGCACGAAATGCTGCAGCGAAAGTGATCTGCGCGATTACTCTCTCCATAGTCATAGTACTGCGCGCAGGCCAGATTAATGGCTGTGACAAGGACGACCAATGGGACATAGCATTAGTTACTTGAAGATATGCAAATGCCAGGAATATTTTTAAATGTTTCGTTGCTATGAGCGAAAACATGCGCAGGCAGCGTCCGCAGATTGAGTGCTCGAGGGAGACGACAAGTCTTGCTGGTGCACAAAAAAAAACAAGAGACCAGTATGTTAACTTGTCGGCAATGTATCGGCAAGATGAAAAAAAAAACAAACTTCGCCTCCGGCGATAGAGACGTGCCATCTCTCTGCGTTCCAAAGACATTTCCTTTTGTTCACTTTCTAAGCGATAAAAAGGTTGTCCTGGTACAAGTCACAAAGGGTGTAGTACTGGAAAACTTTTGTCGGGGTCGAACTACCCTTTATGGATGTTTGTACTTGATTACGAATATATGCATGCCTACAAAAAATTGAAAAATTTTGGGAAAAGAGATAAAAGTTCACTACCCCCCCCCCCCCCACCCACCAACCAGTGGCTAAGCCAGTTCTAGACACGGCTCAGATGTCCGGCTAAGATGTCAACTTACAGAATACTACTTGTGCTGTGACTGTAAATCAGCCCCTGTAAGATGATGCATCGATGTGTTTGCAGTTCGACGTAATCGTGAAACTTTTTGGCCTCACATCAACTTTGCAGCGTCAGTATCCCTACTGAAACGTTCCGTAAGATGCGGAGACCTCACATACGGAATTATTGGAATATGGAAGACGTATGATGCGGACTCCGCATAAGACGTATGATGCGGACTCCGCATAAGACGTATGATGCGGTCTCCGCATCTTATGGAAAGACGTATCATGCGGAAATTACTGAAATGTGTGCATGTTACGTCTGAATCTAGTGCAAAGCAATATAATGTGTAAATTGAATAGACGTCCACATCTTGAGTACATGCAATACTGTGTACAAATCACAATATTTCTTAAACGTGCATGATGAGGGATTGAATCATCGGCATCTTACTAATTGTCGTGATGCAGAAGCAAAATTACCTTTTAAATAAAATACATTACAAAACTACTAAATTAACATGCTAGCGATCATAAATGGTGGTTACATTGCAACACATTAATGCAGTGTTCGATGCAAGACTTAAAGAACTTATAAAGTTATTATTATCAATAGAGAAGCATTAATATACACATCAGCCCTGCTACAATCAATATGTTTTTTATTTGTCTGTATGCTCCAGCTGTGAATAGTGACATTGCAGTGTTGATCGTACACAAATGAGGTGACTGCACCGCAATTTCACGAGCTCCACCTAAGCCACAGGATGGTGGCACAATGTAACAGCAATTTTAAAACGAAATGTTTAAACATAAATAATAATCATAGCACTGTGAAAGTGTGGCGCTGTGTTTATCTCATGAATGCCTTGAGGAGATCGGCGAAATGCTGCTTGAGGCTCCGGCACCACTGCAAATTTCGAAGGTCACTGCGATAGAACTTATGCGTCCTTCATAGGCACCTGGAAATGAAAATAATTGGCACAAATAATGTCAGAGACACATGTTAGCACAATAGTTTACATGCACAAGAAATATAACACACAGAATGAAACTGAAAATTTAAGGCACACAATCCTTCATGTTATGCATATGTGAATAATAGAAGGAATGAGTGTATAAATTAGTTCTGCCACATAAAAAAAAAACAGCATGCTTATCACAGTGAAAATAACTAGGTTGTCACGATTTTCAATGGTAGAGATAATCGATTAATATGTCCTTATAAAATTATGATTTAAACGCTTCCTGCAAAGTAAAACTTTAGGAACTGCAAGTGAAAGCTCTCAATGTTCATTTAATAGTGTGTGCATGTACATCTGCTGCCTTTATACTATACAGTTTGTGCACAAAATTGGCATTTTGAACAATTTTGAGAGTTAAACCTATGCAACTTATGAAGGTTAAAATCACCATGAAAGCAAGTAGGACCACGCAGGTGCCATTAAAAATCTGTGCAAGCCAGATAACTATAACCGAACTGCACACATATAGGGGAGCAAGAGTAACAGAAATTCGGCTGCTGACCCGCATGTCGCGGTATCAAACCCCGGCTCCATTTCCGATGGAGGCAGAAATGCTGTAGGCACGTGTGCTCAGATTTGGGTGTACGTTAAAGAACCCCAAGTGGTCGAAGTTTCCAGTGCCCTCCACTACGGCGTCTCTCATAATCATATAGTGGTTTTCGGACGGGAAACCCCACATATAAATCAAGAATAACAGAAATAAACTGCCAACAGAAAAGTTGGGTGCATGTGCTATCTGTACACCTTACTACATACAGCATGCTCATTTCATTTTAAATACCGATATTGAAAATAACTGCTCTATTAGGAATGTAAAAGGTAAGGTAGAACTGAACGACTCTACAAAAAGTGACCCTATTATGACATCACGTTTTCTTATAACAAAATTGACTAAGACTCTCAAATATCATTATGCAAGGAAAAAATCTTCAAAAGAACAATCAAGTTTGAAGTCATAATTATTTATATGGCTACTATGACTATAACCAAGAACTCGACCTCAACATGGCTAATGTTAGTTTTTAAGGCCTATGTTCACTAGACAATGAACTATACCACAAAAAGCACAGCGTTCAGGCAAAGCACCACACAAAAAAAGAAGCAGTCCTTTTTGTTATTACCTACAATGCCTTTAAATTGGTATTTTTACCTCTACTTTCCGCTTTTTATCTAAGAAACTGGTGTGAAACAAGTTAGCTGAAAATGCACTGTGCCTCCAAAACCTGTTGGTTGAATCTGAATTTTTAAAAAATGGTGAAGCTTGCACTAAATTAGGCTCCACAAGCCTTGGAACAGTGAGACTACATGACTCTTAGGACTACTTTAGTTACTTGTGTTTTGTTTCTGGGCCTAAGCATAAAGACAAGGGCTTAACTGAATTGCTGCTAACAAAAAATGCTTTCGAAATTGCCCGAGCGTCAAAGGATGCTCAGCCATTTGTTGTGTTTCGCACTAGGCTATTCTACACCAAACATACAAACCATACTGCCTGGCGACCATCACAGATGTATAGTTTAAAAAATGATGGTAATTTACTCTTCTGAAAATAGTTATTTGCAGAAATGTTTTGAAGAGAAAAGAGTAGTGGTCACGTGGGTACTTTCAGAATTTCGCAGAATGTCGTGCGGGTGTTATTTGTGAGAAAAATTTCAAAGTACCGCTTTTTCTTGCCATATCAAATTTGATCTACATATTAAGTAAAGATGCTTCTTAAAGTATTTGAAGTCAAGTAACATTAGTGCAATTTTTCTGCTACATAGGCTTTGAAGAATTCAGCCAAACTGTTTATCGTTTGCATATCTTGTATGGCAATACTGCATTTTGTATGAATATTTGAGCCACAAATACTCACTGCACAGAAGTTATATTTTACGAAAAAAAATAATGTAGGTCCAGATTACAAATATCACTATATAATCGTTTTTGTCCACATTGAGATGCAATTTGAGCTGTGTGTTTGTCTAATTGAAAATTACTCTTATATGTAAGTTGAAAGCAAATAAACAGTTCTTGTTACATGGCAAGTGTTATCATTACAATTTTTGTTTAAATGAGGAAAATGATTTTTGAAGTCTCCTATTGAGGGCCATGGGGAACTTCGGAAAGGAAGCTGTCGTACATCAAATGCAGAAAACAGCCATCATAAGAAAACTTCAAAAATTCATTTCTACTTTAAGACAAAGTGTAATTATATAACTTGCCATATGAAGAGAACTGCTTCCTTGCTTTTGATGTGGCGAAAAAATTGCACTAATATTACTGAGCTTCATGCATTACACACAATCACCTTTACTTAATACCAAGACCGAATTTGGTGTAGAAGAGGCAGTATTTTTGAAACACTTTACTTTTTACAAACAACACCCAGACGACATCCTGGGAAGTCCAGAAGGCACCAACGTGGCCTAATTATTTGTTCTCTGCGATATACTTTAGCATTTTGCTGTTTTCAGAAAGATACAGTAAACGAGCACAATATTTTTTTTTTTTTTTCAAAACACATTTAGGACGGTTGGCAAAATGGCTGGGATGTTTGATGCGTGATTGCCTCACTGCCAGCATTTATTTTTCCGAAGCTCAAGCTATCACCTCTCTGTTACTGCCTCCCTCACATACAATGCCTGCATAGGAAAGAAAAAGAAAGGCAGGTCCGACAAAGTTCACAAGGCAAGATATTTTCATGTTGGATAAATTCATTACCATAAACAGCAGCAAAATAACATTCATTTTGAGTAGTCCAAGACACAAGCTATATACCAGCATACTAAGAGCCAAGCACAAACTTTTCAATTGAACATGTGTGGTGATAGACAGGAAGCACTTATTGCAAGACTGATCAGTCTGTAATTAACTAAATGAAGTACAATGCACTGTTCAATCCAACACCACATAGGCATCTTTGCTATAGCAAAGCCATGTGTCATTGATTCATGCACTAGATGGGGACAATGCAAATGTAACAAAAAAGGTGAAAAAAGAAAACAAGGGAAAAAAAAGAAGAAAAGGGGGGATGCAAAGTAGGAGCAGTGTAGCACTACTTTTACTTTGCATTCGCCTTTTCTTTCTTTTTTTTCTTCTTTTCTATCATTTATCTTTTTTTTTGCTTCCCTTAACCCCAACCTCCGACAGGAGAACACTTTGTATCAGCGCAACCTAACTTGAAAATAAGCAAGGGCTGCACTCTTCTGCGTTATAGGTTTTTTTTTTTTCAGACAAACATTTCCAACAGGCACACACGCCTATACCAAAAGATGATGTCATTACTGACCCCATTTAAAACTAACACGCCAAGGATGACAAGGTGACTTCTAAAAAATAGGTCCTCCTATCGCAACATCGGCCAGCCTGTCTGAAGCACTTCTACTGTTCACCCTGATTACCCCACTAGATGTTTCCATCTGTCGACTCACATCTTCATTTTGGATAACACTAAGACGAGCTTACATTGATGAATACGCACGAAAGTTTAGTGATGTATCATGTATCAGATTAAGCAACTCTGTTAAAAAATTATTGATAGCTTGCTTCCAGGCTTTTTATACTGTAGCCTGAAATTCGTAATGTCTTCTATGCACATGAACCAGATTGACAACGTAATGCACAACATGCTTAAGAATACTGCGAGGAACGAGATAACGACAAAACGACCAGCCACCCAAAATTTTCGCTGTACATGTTTATAAAACGTTCATGTACCCCAAACGAGGTGCTTATGATACAAGCCGAAAAAACCTACAAGTAGGGCCTTGGAGTCTTCTGGAAGTAGACGTGTTGCATTTTTTCTGTAGAGGGCTTTACACCCATAATTGAGGAACAAAAACTCCTGTATAATGAAGAATGTTGGCAGCTATCAGTTATAGAAAAACCTAATGCAGCTAATCTCCCACACACTGTACATTTAGAGAGGTGACGTAGCTTTGTGATTGTGGCAGTAACTCCAACAGGACCAGTGCGAAAATTGGCACTACTTGGCTAGACAAATGTCCAAACATGCCTGCCCGACTCCCTCTAGCCATCCTGGCTGAATCTGACACATGATTTCTTAACTGCTGCTGGACAAAAACAAAACCACTGAAGCACTCACAATACACAGCGTGAAGTTCCTCTGGAGTGGTCAACTTCGTCTTCTGCGATAAAGAGCAGCACAGTGTACTGATAAGGCACACTCCTTGCAATGGTTTCCAATGCCACACGTGACCTTGCAGTTCCTGTCGAAGAGAGCTTCGGGAGCTTGGAGGGTGCTTGCTCTTTTCTGGGGGCTGCTGCCGCTCCTCGTTTTCTGCTCAAGGTCAACCTGCATAAGTTGTAAAGTTGTAGACGAGGCTTTAAGAGTTGTATATAAGATATACAAATTTTCGCTGAACACACATTTCCTCGTGGCACACTGAGGAATTTCTTATAAACTTAAGGCCTCGCATATGCAAACATTTACAATCGATCCGAAGATGCACTCGACTCTAAAGAAGCAAGTTTGTTATGGTAGTGTATATAAGAAAGGTCATTCAGCACAACCCACACTACAGTTGCACACAAAACGACATTTTACACGAATCCTGTTTTTTACTGGTCCATTTTATTTACACGTCCATTTACACGGTCCTGTTTTACACGATCTGGTCTGCATGAACTCTTGAACCGGCACAATATAGGTTGCAAGACACACACAGACTTGAGACAAACCTAGTTTCCCGTGGAGCATCCTCTTGCACTATAACAACACATCTCAATCTAGTTAGTTGGTCAGAACGAGGTGAAAACAGCTCGCACTTGAAAAGCACGGGCAGAAGGAATGACGCCTTGCACCCTGTGCTTTCTGTACGTTCTCGTTGAGGGTACAGTTTTCACCTTATCCTTATGCAATTTCGCATTTATAACATTGTTCGCTGGCATAATCTTTGTGGCGTGTAAAGTGTGTGATACTCATGTGTATCCCATGTAATTTATAAAAATAGAATACAGATAGCTTGATTCAAAAATAACAAGTGCATCCAGCGCCATGTCCTGTAGCCATTCTTTAGGCAAGTGGCAGAATGATTTATTCTTCAAAACATCTACTTGTA
>WOVY01006369.1:0-12963 GCA_013436015.1 Rhipicephalus annulatus | reverse complement strand
TTGGCGATAAATCGGCGATAATACGCGCACAAGCCGAGGAAACGGCGTACTGCTCTTTTATCTGATGAACAGGAAAGGCGGCGACAGCAGCAGTTTTGTCTGGATCAGTCGCACTCCATCCGCACTAATGACATGTCCCAGAAACTTCAGCTCTTCATAGCCGAAATGGCATTTTTTGGGTTTCAGCGTGAGTTCAGCTGTGCGAATGGCTTCCAGAACCTTTCTGAGACGCTTCAGATGTTCTTCAAAGCTCTCGGAAAAGATGACACATCATCGAGGTAGACAAGGCAGCTTTGCCACTTCAAGCCAGCGAGAACTGTGTCCATCATCCTCTGAAAAGTGGCTGATGCAGAACAAGGCCGAAGGGAAGAACTCGGAATTCGTAAAGCCCGTCTGGGAGTCACAAACGCGGTTTTTTCTCGGTCTCGTTCATCCACTTCAATTTGCCAATAGCCACTCTTTAGATCAATGGACGAAAAATACTTCGCACGCGTATCTGTCGAGGGAGTCGTCGACCCGTGGAAGCGGGTAGACGTCCTTTTTTGTGACGCTATTAAGCTTCCTGTAGTCAATACAGAATCGCAGCGTTCCGTCTTTTTTCTTCACTAGAACGACTGGCGAGGACCAAGCGCTGCTGGATGGTTGAATAATCCCGTCATCGAGCATCTCTTTTACTTGTGTCTGAATAGCCTCGCGTTCTTTGGCAGAAACGCGATAAGGCTGTTGCCGGATGGGGCGGACGTCATCGTCGGTAATAATTCGATGCTTCGTGAGGTGTGTTTGACGGACTTTAGAACAAGAGGCGAAGCAAGATCTAAACTCCTTAAAAGGTCGTGAAGTGCAGCCTTTCTCTCGTCTGACAGCGTCGAATTAATGTCGATGTGGTCTAGGAATTCCTCATCCTCATGCGTTTCCTCGGACGCGAAGCACTCCGTGACGTCGGCAACAGGTTCTCCATAAGCTAGGTGGTTCCGCGAAAAGATGCCGGTGCTCGTAATTGAAGTTCGTAGCTAGTATCGTTGACTGTCCGTCACGGACGCGCACAACACTTCGGGCAGCGCATACACCTGGAGCAGCAGAAGTGATAAGTTGTTTTCAGCCACCACGTCGCCGTCTTGGAAGTCTTCACAAGTGACTTCGATGGGAACAGTTGCTCGAGGTGGCAGCGTCACACTGTCGTCAGCAACACGCAGCGCAATTCTACGGCAGTTATCAGCGTCTCGATCTGTTGCGCCTTGAGTCGAGAAGGTAACGATGCGCTCACGGAGATTTATGATGGCACCGTATTCCCGAAGGAATCCATGCCGATAATCAGCTGACGCGAACATTCGCGAAGAACGAGGCAGCTGTGCACAAACGTTGACGCACGAATTTTTCACTCTTGCGGTACAGCGACCCAGCGGTGCTACAACGTGTCCCCAGCTGTTCGAATTCGCGTTCCATTCCACGGCGTGATCACTTTCCTGAGATCTTTCGCTAGCCTTCCGCTGATGATCGAATAGTCTGCACCAGTGTCTACCAATGCACTGACCTGAAGACCGTCAACCAGCACAGGTATGTCGAGTGACACGCGGTCACTAGTTCAGATGTGGATTCGGCGTTTTCTTCGGCACCGCGATTATTCTCTGACGAAATGCCTTCGGCGTGCGTGCAAGCGTCGATGGGAGGTCTTCCGCACTTTGAGTCCCAGCGACCTTGCCCCCGAAGGCCGCTGCCTTCAGTTTTCCCGACGAGGGCTCGGGGAGCGTTCCCGTGCCGTCACCCCGAACGTGCCCAGTGGCTGCGGGTCTCCTCGGAGATGGTGACCGCGATTGCCGTCGTGTAAAGGGTGCACGCTGTTGCGCGAGATACTCTTCGATATCCCTTGGCCTTTGACCAATTCGGGGACGAGGGGAATTGACGGAAAATCCCGCGCAGTCCAAGTTGCCGGTATGGGCATTCGCGGTAAATGTGACCAGCCTCACCGCAATGATAGCACAGGGGTCGTCTGTCTGGCGTACGCCAGAGATCAGACTTGCGCGTTGGTGCACGGCGACTATCGTGTCCCAATCAGCGTGCGCTGACTGAATCGCGACTGACGGCATCATTGTCTGGATCGGAACGTATGGCATTGCCTGATCGGGACTTGCGGCACTGTCTGGATCGGGACGTGCGGCCTGGCTGGATCGGAACTCCTTGACCCGAAAGAGGAGTGACAGATCGCAAGGCTTCTGCGTACGTACGACGGCGACTGTCAGTAGACACAGGAGCCGTTTGCGGATCAACCGACGTGGGCGGAAAACGATGGCGTGCAGCACCTGCTGGACCTCGTCCCGTGACACTGGTGATAGAACCAACATCGATTTGCGTTGTCCCGTACATCTTTTCCATTTCTTCCCGACGACAGATCGAATGATCTCGCGATCTATTCGGGCTCTTGCTCCCAGGGGTGGCGAAAATTTCGGAGTTGAGGCTGTTCAGAGACGCCGAGTAAGACACGAGCATGGCTCCAGCACAACAAGAAGACCCCTTATTCCGAACTGCCCCCTGCTATATACCCCACATGAAGTGGCGCGCGCATGCCGACAGCGCCATCCATTAGAGGATTAACATAGCACTCAGCGTCCGCTACATCTTCCCTCCCGGATAGTTACATGTTCAACCTGCGCGGTGGTTTCACGGCACGGCCAGAACGCGTACGCTTAGGTTCATCACACTGAGGCGCACTTGCTTGCACAGGTAGCGTCTGCACTTCAGGTGAGGGAGGCATCTTCACAGGCGGCACAGGTGATGCGCACGAAGCACTTGAAGCACTTGGAGACAATGATTCCGACGCTGAGTGTCGAGGCTGAGTCTCTTGGCGGATTTGATGACACAGGTTCCATGCGTCGGTGATGAAGCCATTGATGCTTGCTGTTGGACATTTTGGTCATCTACAAACGGCACCAGATGGCAACGGTTCCTCTGGACAACCCACTTTGAGTCTCGACCACATAGACCTTGGTCGCTGAGCTGGGCTGAGGACACGACCGCTGCAACCTAAATCCTTTATCCACACGTCCTCCCCCATACTGAGAGAAATCAGAGGAGTAGTACTGTGACGGCTATTGTAGTCCTTCGCCTGTTTCAACTTCGCTGCAGTATCCTGTGCTTGAAATTCCTCGTGATTGGGTAAGGCCGGAAGAAGTCGTTCAGGCAGAACCGGAAGACGAGTTTGTAGTCTCCTTCCATGAGTAACTGAGCTGGAGAGACGCCCGAAACTCCAGGTGTGTCTCGGTATGCGAGTAGAGCGAGGTACGGATCCGGGCTTTTCTTCAGCAAATCTTTCACGGTACGCACCATGCGCTCACCTCTCCGTTACTCTGAGGGTATCGAGGGCTGCTGGTCTCGTGGCAGAATCGATACGCCGTTGCAAAGTCGGCGAACTCCTTGGACGAGAATTGAGGTCCATTGTCCGTCCGCACAACGTCTGGTATCCCAAAACGGGCGAAACAACTCTTGACCGCAGCAACAACCGCTTTGCTGATGAAGTTCCAGTGTGACTATTTCTGGAAATCGGGAGTAGTAGTCGACAATGAGGACGTAGTCGCGTCCTTCCAGGTGGAACAAGTCGATTCCCAGGCGTTTGCCATGGTCGTTCCGGTGTTGCGTTGGTGACAGTGGCTCAGAACGCAAGGCTCGCGTCTCAGCACACTTAGCACATTGAGCCACAAGGTCCTCAATATGCTGGTGCAATGGGGCCACCAAACGCACTCGCGGGCGCGCTCTTGACAGCGGCGGACACCTTGATGTCCTTCGTGCAGTAGTGCGAGAATGTCCTTGCGTTGGGCTGACGGGATGACAATGCGGCGATCCAGTAAGAGAACCCATCGTACACACTCAGTCTTTCTCGCTCCTTCCAGTATGGTGCTAAATGGGTCGGAACTCTCTTCTTGGACGGCCAGCCTTTCTCACAAGTCATAATAGAAGAACACTCGCTATCTTGAGCTTGAAGACGACGGATCTCGTCCAGCTGATTTTTCCAGTTGTAAAGGTAGCTCCTTGAGAACTTCCCCTATATAGACTTCCAAGCTGCTGACTGCTTTAGAAGTTGGCAAGTCGCAGGGTGCTCTTGATAGTGTGTCCGCTGTGGCTAGCAGTTTTCCAGGAACATACTTGACGGCGAACTGATAGCGCATCAGTTTTATTCGCATACGTTGAATTCGAGGTGGCAAGATGTCTAGATCTTTACTTGACAGGAGAGCTACAAGCGGAAGGTGATCGGATTCGACCTCAAAGCTTAGTCCACGTAGGTATTGATCGAACCTGGTGACAGCCCATGTGACAGCCAGAGACTCCTTTTCCGTTTGACTGTAGCGTCCTTCTGTAGTAGTGAGAGATCTGGAAGCATAGGCAACTGCTCGTCGAATTCCTGACGGTTGATCTTGGAGTAAACGGCACCAAGGCCATGAGAGCTTGCGTCAGCCGATACTATAGTTGGGTAATGGGGATTGTACATAGCCATACATGTGTCGGAGCTGAGCAAAGACTTTATCTTCTTGAACGCTTCCTCTTGGTTGTAACTCCGCTCCACGCGTTGTTCTTGTTGAGGAGTGCACGAATAGGTGCGGAGATCTCAGACAGTTTTGGAATGAATCGAGCCACATGGTTTACCATTCCAAGTAATCGGCGAACACCACTAACATCGATTGGTGGTGGGGAGATCCATGATAGCCTTGACTTTGTCCGGGTCTGGACTAATTCCTTGCTGGCTGACGACAACTCCTAAGAACTTGACAGAAGAGACCCTGAACTGACACTTCTTTTCATTAAGAGTGACACCCGCTTGAGTCAACCGTGCCAAGACGTCAGCTAGACGCTGGTCGTGCTCTTGATGGTTCCTACCAAAGACGAGTATGTCGTCTATCATGTTGACGACTCCGGTGATGCCTTCGAGCAGTCTCGACATGAAGCGTTGGAAATACTCGGGTGCTGTCGCAATGCCAAAGGGAAGACGCTTGTAGCAATATCGGCCAAAAGGTGTGATGAATGTCGTCAGTTCTTCACTCTCACGAGTTAGTTTTATTTGGTGGAAGCTGGATCTTGCATCGAGCTTGGAAAAATTTGTGCCCCACCAAGCTGGCCTAAGATGTCTTCAACTGTCGGCAGAATGTAGCGTTCCCGCTGGATAACCTTGTTAAGCTTCGTCAAGTCGACACAGAGCCTGTACCCGCCCGACGACTTCTGGCACGACGACGAGGCCTGAACACCATGCGGTAGGCGTGTCAACCTTGCGAATGACTCCTTGGGTTTCCATTTCATCCAATTCCTTCTTCACATGCTCTAGCAGAGGTAGAGGTATTCGTCGAGGAACACTTAATGAAAAGGGACGAGCATCTTGAGCGACGCGGATGTGGTATTCTTCCTGTACTTCGCCAAGCCCACGAAAAATTTTTGATTGAGATGACGGAATACCATCCACAGAGTCCAAAAACTGAACGATGCCCAAGTCTTCAATTGCTGGTATCCCAGGAGGTGTGTCGTCTGGTTCTTGATAACATTACAGTCTTTGCACAGACACTTTGTTACGCCACTGCAAGGTAGCAGTGAAAGATCCCAGAACGTGCAGCCTTTGATTTTCCAGGACCAGATACCTCGGCGTCCACTTTATCCAAAACAGTAGGTAATGCCGGAAAAGAAGGTGAAACCACCGTTATTTCGGCCCCTGAGTCTATCTTGAAGTGTGCGAGGTGACCATTCACGTGAATGTCGGCATATCGGCCCGACGCGTACTGAGCGCGTGAAGTTCCACTGAGCCTAACAGCTCTTTCCGATGCTTGGCCCGGCAAACAGCAATAAAATGACCTTGCTTCTTGCAGAAAATTGCATGTGGCCCTTGCGAGCTGGGCATTCTTTTCGAGAGTGGTGACCACGGCCGCAGTAATCGCAAGTAGACTGAGTGGCTGCACAGATTTGCTGCGACGCGATGAAGCGTTCTTCGCGCGTTGCGCCGCGTCCACGTTTAAGCTGTCAAAGGCCCCCGTTCTCGCTGGAAGTTTCACGGGATAGACGCTCTTTTTTCGGCTTCTTCATGAACACGCGCTTGGCACAACGCTTCCCTCAGCTGTAAGTTTCGTACATCGGCACAACTGATCCGATAGCTTCTCATTCCGCAATCCAACGACAAACTTGTCTCGCACAAGGCGGTCTTCGATCTCGGCGTTGTTGTACCCACAACGCTTGACAAGATTCCTGAGCGCGGTGAAAATTCATCGACCGGCTCCCCAAGTTGTTGCACTCGGCGGTGAAATCGGCGGCTCTCGTAAATCTCATTGATAGGGTGGACAAAATGCGAAGTGAGCTTAGCCTTGACTTCCGCAAACGGGCGGTTTTCCGGAGCAGACAGTCCTAGCGACGACAAGACGCTACGTGCTTGGGAAACCCATGCAATATAAAAGAGTTCGCACCTGCACCTCGTCGGTGGCTGTGTTGATACCGGCCGCGAAGGCGTAATCTTCGTACCTCGTTCTCCACGTTGTCCATTCCCCAGGGCTGGTGAAGTTGAAAGCGACGGAGGCTGAAGTCCCGGTTACCGACGTGAATGAAGTTGAGCTGAGAAGGTCCGGCGTCTGTCTCCTCCATAACTCTGCGTTTAGATCCCACTTCTGACACCATGTTCAGAGACGCGAGTAAGACACGAGCATGGCTCATAGCCACAACAAGAAGACCCCTTATTCCGAACTGCCCCCCCTGCTATATACCCCAACATGAAGTGGCGCGCGCATGCCGACAGCGCCATCCATTAGAGGATTAACATAGCACTCAGCGTCCGTACAGAGGCTAGCATTCACTTGACGGTCAACTGGGCAGACCGTTGGTGCAGTACTCGCTTCCATTGTTGCCGCTTCAGTGAGGAACTCAGAAACACTTTTGGGGGGACTGCGCACCAAACCAGCAAAAAGTTGTTCCTTCACACACGCATGAGGTGGCGCAACTTTTTTCTTCTTCTGCCATAGCAGGATCCGCCTCGCTTGAAAAGCCGTGTCATGTCCCTCGACGTACATCGAGACGGTCTCGTTGGGCATCTGAATGCGTGATTGTAGTGCACGCTCCGCCCGTTCGCGGGGCGGTCGGGACTCCTGTAGGTCTCCAGGAGGCGACGCTGGAACTCGCGCCAAGATGTCAGAACATCATCCCTGTTCAAAAAACCACGTCTTGGCACCGTCTTTTAGGCACGTGTACACGTTCCGGGAGCTTCGCGGCATCATCCCAGTAATTGATCGCTGCGACACGTTCGAACTCACTCAGCCAGTCGTCAACATCTTCATGCTGCTCTCCGTGAAAGGGGCTAGGCATCAGCGGGTTCTGGACGGT
Organism: Rhipicephalus annulatus; assembly: GCA_013436015.1. Lineage (NCBI taxonomy): Eukaryota > Metazoa > Arthropoda > Arachnida > Ixodida > Ixodidae > Rhipicephalus > Rhipicephalus annulatus. The sequence goes on along the minus strand of WOVY01006369.1, from coordinate 5,631 downwards.
GCAGTAGATCGGGCGTGAAGGTGTCGGAGCTTGCATGGGATCTTGTATCGAAGTCATAGTCGCTGCGTCAGTGGTTGGTGTCTAGGAGGTAGGCCTCGTTGGCGGCGGCTTACTCTATGAACAGGAGTGTCCACGGGTGCAGGGCTTGTGTTCCGGCTGCTGGACGGGGTCTTGGGCATCGGGTGGATTGTGAGACGTTTGTACCCAGCACCTCCACCAGTCTTGTCACGTTACTCTCGACAAACTTGATAAAAAATGGGCTCGTTTAGTCGACTACTCAAGCAGCGGCTCAGAGAGATCGTCTTTGTCTTCTTTCACCCTTCGATCTCACCCAAGCAAACCATGTGGCAATATAAAGAGCTCAATAATTGATTTCTTCTGTGCATTGAGGCCACACTGTTAGATATTCACCGTGAAAAGAAATCTGGATAAAATAAAAAAATGACTTGGCTCTTCTTTTCTTCATTTTAACCCAAAATTTTCAATGTAATCAACGGTTAAATACAATTTCTATGTCCCCTCAATTACCCCTTTAAAAAATTTCCGACTGTATGATGGTCCAACTCTTAGCCGATCGCTTTGAGGTGGTAGGTGCCAATTATACGAGAAATCAGCTCCTTAATGGCCAGCGCCATTTTTGATGCCCTGACCTCAAGTCCCCACAGTTGGTATGAGTCACAAGTGAAGGTGAGCCAGAACAAGACCTGGAGGTCAGCTTGAGAAGAGGAGAAAAAGGAGAAGGAGCTGCGTTCTGGGAAATATCGCACAATAATTTTTGCCATGTGCACGATATTCTCGTATCAGAACTCGACTTCTTATTACTCCTTTTACAAAAATAAGCTCTACCTTATCGGAGGAAAATGTTCAAGCTTCAGTGCCTCAGGTTTGGGATAGTGCCACAGGGATGGCTTTGATGCCGTGAGCAATTTCATTATAACTGATCAAGAGTATAATTTTAATTCTGGTATTTCAAATTATTTGTCATATCGTTAAGTTAAACTTAAGTTTTCAAAGTTATTTCCCATCAGGATGTTATGGCAGTCTGTAATACAGGCTCAGAAGCATATTACTTGTAGTTAAAGTGAATATTTTACGTATTATTACCATTTCATTTCTCTATTTTTGGTTCTAAATTTCACAAGCATACACAAAAATAACGTTTAACAGTCCTCTACGTTGCATTCTTTGCCAATCCCGCCAATGTGGGTACGTGCCATGTATCTAGAAAAGCAAAGCAAAACAAAACAAGCGTTCTCTGCTGCGACGGGCAGCAGACCTTTTTCCTCATCTAGGCCTTCACACTAGGTATCTCTTGCCTTGCTAACAGCCCCAAAGAGTAGCTTTTTCCTCAACCATGGGTAAGCCTGTACCAAACCAATAACCTCCATTGTTAAATGTGGCTCTATTCTGAATCGGTTTTCTTAAAGACTGCATTGTGTGTTTGGGCAATTTAGTTAGGTTTAATGGGAAGTGAATCGCAGAAAAAGACGGGATAGTGGGTTTCGCGTCATGTTATTGTTGGCTGTCTTATTTTTTGCTCTAGATGGCGGCATGTAGCTTCTTTGTAAACGTTTTGTTCTAACTATGAAACGGTGATTGCTTAAAAGCATCATGTCCATAGGTGCGGCTGCAAGTTTGCACTCGTATTCGTGTAATTATTTGTCTCTGAAGTAATCGTCTTTCAAGCGGTGTTCAGCAGCGTAACAATGAAGGTACACTAATGTAAAAGACTCGCATGTACTACTCTAAAACAGATCTATAAGTTACAAAGCCAAGCACGGGAAAAACATTGTTGTAATTGTGCTCGGTATTTGTAAGCTGTTGTAAATGGCGCCAGAGCTGACAAAGGAGCCGTGCTCTTTGGATCTTCAACAAGTGGCCGACTGGCCGGCTGCCAATGGCTGCCAGGCATTGTCCCTCCTAGCGGAGGATGAGACGTCGTGTCACCCACGACGCGTAAGCCTATTTGAGAGAGGACACAGATACAGCATCTTCCTTGGAAGAGACAGTGGCAGCCACCGCAAATCGTTCCGCTAAATAAGCGAGCAGTTCGGTAGAATCTTTGATGTATACTGTCATGAGCTTGGGACCCCCACGACCAGCGGCACACACAGACAAAAAAGAGCCCCGCTGGCGCCCCATTTTGGAGTGCACTGATCATGCCTCAATATTGGACGTTCACGTGGGCCGTGCGTGCTCGTCCCCATCGCCAGTTGTGTGTTATCTGTGATTGGACAGTACCATCTACACGTGTTCCCTGATGTAGGGATGTGGGGAGAACTACTCTTCATAATAAGCCACCCGGCTCATCTGAAGGAGTGCCATGTAGGGGAACGCCAGATTGGAAAGGCTCGCCCATCTAAGAAATAGCTCGTCATGTACGATAGTTCACCTTGTATATACTGCAAATAAACCTTCTGCAAGTCTCTCATCCTCGTGCCTCAACAACTTCATCCCGGAACCTACTGTGCCTGCAAACCCTCGGTCGTAACAAAGCAGAGGACGTTATTCTACTTTTAATCCAATTTCGATACTACGAGCGTGCCCTGCTGAATTTTTTTTATCTTTGCCTGTTGAGAGGTGCGCATGGCATATCTTGGGCAAATTAAACTTCTTCACTTTTATGCACAAACTAGTGTGCATTGCTTCGTTTAATTAGTGTACTTTGTTTTTAGAGGACTAGTGACTGTTTCTGGCCAAGGGACTTTCTTATATGATCTTTCGATGTCCTGCCAAATATACATGTTCACGTGGCTTTGAGATCACGAATGTCGCAAAATGTTTTTTAAATACCTTTCTTTGTGTATATGTACATCATTCCGACGCCCTATAGAACTGTGATTATGTAGACCTGGGCAACAGCTTTATGATGCCAAGCATCTCTTTCGCCAGCCTGTGTAACGCTCTCTCCTCCGTCCACACCGCTCCCCTCGCCGCAGGTGTTGAAGTGGGTACCAAGTAGCTCATGCCCTCCTAGCAGTGCGCAGTGTCTTCTTTTCTCCCTCACCTGGAATGCGCTCACCACGTGTCAGCTCTCTCCTCCCCGCTTCACCCTCTCCACCGCCCCAACACTCTAGCTCACTCCTCACATCAGCATAATCTCACCCAGGCCACCTCTCTCCATCTGTTGGCGAAATATAAGCCGTGAGCCAGCGGGTGTGCGCACGGTGCCGACAGTAGACACTTTGGCTGGGCGAAGGTAATGAGCCCACGTACGCAGCACTGCCACGGAGAGAACTGCGCGTGCGCAGTACGTAACACATCGATTCCAGAGATGTGCGCGTACACCCGAAAAAAAAATGCGGCGTGACGTAACGTGACGAGGCGAGCGTACGTGTTGTGATGCTCTCGCGATACCTGATTGATATACAAACCAGATAGCAAAACGGGCCGCGACGGCGTCGCCCGCAGAGAGCAACAAAGCCGGCCCAAGCCGAGTATGGTGCTACCGCATGAGGGAGCTAAAAGCACCCAAAGCTGTTTTATTTCTAAGAAATGTGTACTGTTGGGACTCCGGGTCCTGCCGGTCTCGTTTTCGGTAGCTGGCCCGTCGTCGACGCGTTTTCCTCAAGACCGAGCCCCAAATGGTCGACTGGGATGAGAGAAAGAAAAGGCTTCTCCGCGTTTTGAAAGCGGCCTTGTCGAGCCAACCTTTGCTTAGTTCACCCCGGACTACTCGAGGCCTTTCATAGTCCAATGCGACGCTAGTGATAGAGGCATGGGGGCGGTTCTTAGTCAAAGGGATGAGGGGGGATCAAGAGCATCCCGTCCTATATGTTAGCCGGAACTCACCTTCGCGAGCAGGTTTACAGCGCTAGCGAAAAGGAATGTGCTTGCTTAGTTTGGGCAGTCCAGAAACTGGCTTGTTATATTGCCGGAAGCAAGTTCATTGTGGAAGTGGACCACTGTCCTCTCACCTGGCTACAGGACCATGTCCTCTAAGAACGGCCGCCTGATGCGTTGGAGGCCTCGTTTTGCAACAATATACGGTTTGAAATACGCTCAAAAAGGGTGTACTCCATGGCAACGCTGATGGCTTAAGTCGATGCCTCTGACGCGAGAGGATGTCTCGAGAACTCTGGCATTTTTTTTCCTGACCTAACAAGAGCTAGTGATTGTTTTTTTTACTCTTTTAGGTGTACTTGTTTTAAAACGTTGAAGACACGGCTATCCAGGGTTTCGGGTTCGGTGTGCTTCCCAGTGTTGTTGTTTTGTGTCACCTTTAAAGTGTGAGTAACATTTTGAATAAATTGTGTATTTCCTTTAATATCAGTTAAAGGGGGAAAACTGCCTGGTGGAGTTTGGCTGAATTGTCCGGCGCTCACCGGCTGAGTAGTTGTGTTTTCATGTGCGTATGTGACGTCTGTTGAGGCCCTCAATGAAGCAGGTGTTGCCCTCTTACTTCATCAAAGACGGTCGTCACCCAAACCGACTGCCGGCGCTGATCTCTCCGGACAGTGGCTGCAAACCTCAGCCCCTCGAGATCTTGACCCCCCGCGCGAGGAGACTGTTACGATCGGCCCTGGGGAGCCAAGCAGGAAGTGTTTGGGGGAGAACCGGTTCGTGACCGGCGGTGGCGGCCACCCCACCTCCCCATTCGGGTTCCTCCTCGCCGGGGAGCTACGGGTCTGCTGTGCGTTCGTGACCATATTTGGTAACCATTTTGGGGCGCCGGGACCATATATGGTGTTGGGGTTGTGCCACTCCTTGTGTTGTGAGAGGTGTTTTCCCCTCCCTCGTGGCCGAGGTGCCGGCGACACCGTATTGGCTGACGATGCGGACAAGACGCCCAGTGTCAACACGTGGCGCTATAAAATGCCGAAGACGTTTTGTATCGCACGCACTCTTCTCTCTTTGGGTCGTGACCACTTTCTCCACATGTAATAAACCTCTGTTGTTTCGTGTTCGGCGGCGCTTCTTCTCGCATGAATTTGTTTGGCGATCGGATCCTGCGAGAAGAAGCGCCGCGAACGAACAACAAAGGTTTATTTACATGTGGAGAAGTGGTCAACTGACCCAAAGAGAGAAGAGTGCGTGCGATACAAAACGTCTTCGGCATTTTATAGCGCCACGTTGTTGACACTGGGCGTCTTGTCCGCATCGTCAGCCAATACGGTGTCGCCGGCACCTCGGCCACGAGGGAGGGGAAAACACCTCTCACAACACAAGGAGTGGCACAACCCAACACCATATATGGTCCCGGCGCCCCAAAATGTTACCAAATATGGTCACGAACGCACAGCAGACCCCGTAGCTCCCGGCGAGGAGGAACCCGAATGGGGAGTGGGGTGGCCGCCACCGCCGTCACGAACCGGTTCTCCCCCCAAACACTCCTGCTTGGCTCCCCAGGCCGATCGTAACAGTCGTCTAGTTGAAGCAAACGTACTTCGGCACCGTCAATACGGTGATCTAAGAGTGTCGTTGACCCTTCGCATGCAGCGTACGCGACGTATAATGCCACGTACGTAGGCTCGCCACGTACGCCCAAATAAAAGTGTCTAATGAGGACAGTGCCACTGTTAGCCGCGCGATCGCGCCGACGGCCGGGACGCCCTCGCGGCATGCTTCTCGCTAGTGTGCGCGTACCTTTTCCGGCTATCGCCGGCGTTGCGAGGGCTAACAAATCTGACC